>CAUYON010116712.1:0-11200 GCA_963573935.1 Arctocebus calabarensis
TGAAAAGGGAAGGGCCGGTGTCTGCAGCCAGCAGTGTTTGTAGAGAGCAGTGCAGGTTTTTGAATGGGGAGGTGCCCTACTAGCAAGCAAGAAACACAGAGGAGGGAAGGAGCAAGGGGGGTGGGGTCTTGGTGTGTGCCATACCTTTTGGGGGCAAAACACAAATTGTAAGAAGGACTTTACCTAACAAATGCACTCAGTGTAACCTGGTTTCTTGTACCTTTAATGAATCACCAACAATAAATTAAAAAGGAAGGAAGGAAGGAAGGAAGGAAGGAAGGAAGGAAGGAAGGAAGGAAGGAAGGAAGGAAGGAATTGGGAATGGGCAGTCCAGGCCTTTTAGCTATTTTCAGAAAAAAAAAAAGAAATCCTTCTTATTTCAGTATTTAGGTTTCTGTCACCTTTTTGCTCTTCTCCAAGAAAGCTGTTCTCCGTCAGCCTGCTATCTGTGTTCAGGGCAGGTAGGGAAGGAAAAGCAAAATGCCAGAGGGGCTTACTTTTCAAAGCTTTTCCAGAAGCACACATCTAGTGACATGTTACAAATTTATGTCCAGAACTGTGGTGCATGGCCACACTAGCTGCAGGAGAGTTTGACGATGTGAGTACTCTTCTCTCAACAAAAATCACTTGTAGTAAAGAAACACTGGAAATCACAAATGCAACCAGCATAGTCTGCCTCAGATTAAAACTTTTCTTTCATAAATTCTTTCTGTGTTCCTCTGTGCAATCATAACAGTGGAATCTCTTTTTATCTAGCAATAGCTTATGCTTTCCAAGGAATACAGAACAACCAATTCTGCAAAGACATTACTCTCTAGGCAAAAATCTGTGTAAGTCCACCCAAGTGTACCTTTCTTCTATATGAGGACATGCATAAAATCAATATTCCTAAAACACTGTGTCTTCAAGAAAACTTAAGTGAATACAAAATCAGAATCCAGGTAAATTGATTTCCCAGGTTATTCTTTCCTCAGGACAATCATATTTTGTCCATTCCAAAGCCTTCCCTCACAAATCTGAACTTTAAAATCCTTCATCTTTATCTAAAATTTTTTAGATATGTTAGCATGCTACATTGTGAGAATTTAAAACCATAATTTGCTTTATACATAGACATTTCCAGTATTGTAAAGTTCTGCTACAAGAAAGAACATTCATGATATATTTTAGTGAATTGCTTAAAATGTATAATATTTGGGTTATTATTTGACTGTTATTTATTATTCTTAATGTAAGCACTTTTTCTTCATTTTGGGGAGCTGATACAGCAAGCAGTGTGAAAATACAGTACATTTTGACTCAAAGATTTTCTCCTTTATAATTTTTATCTCATTTGACTTTTTGACTATGGCTCTTTCTTTTACTAGCTTTCCCATTAACTAATTTTTCCTTTTTCTGGATGCACTTTGAAGTAAATGCAAATATCAGTATATCTACCTCTGAATATTGCAGTGTAGAGAGAATTTATTTTTTCACTTGATCTTAGCCAAAGGCTGAGAAACAATGAGAGAGAATTTATTTTTATTTGAGTTTTTTGTTGGTTGGTTAATATAATGTTTACATACAATAAAACACATAATTCTTGAGTTTTAATGAATGAATATTCCTATATAACTCTAATCTTTATCAAGATAGAGCTCATTATTGTGTCCTGAGATATTTTCTTATCTTCCCCTTCCAATCAATTTTTATCCACTTCCCTTCAAAAGAAATCATCATTCTGATTTTTTCCCCATAAATGTCCTTTTATACATTCTAAAAATTCATAAAAGTGAAATCATTCAGTATGCATTCTGCAGAAAGCTTATTTTATGCAACAAAATATTTTCAAGACTTATTCATGCTGCTGTGATATATCAGGAATGTGTTCCTTTCCATTGCTGAGTTAGCGTTTCATTATATGAATTAACACATTTGTTTAAATATTCTATTGAAGGATACCTGAGATCTTTTGATTTTTCTTTTTTTGCTTTTAGCTATGATAAAAAAATGTTGCGTTTTGTGAAAATAAATTTTTATTATGTATTTTAAATAAATATGCATGAGGGGCCTCGCTGTTCCATATTCCTGTCAACATTTGATGTTAGCAGTCATTTTCACTGCTGACATTCTGATTGCCATGTAACAGTATCTCATCGTAGTTTTAACCTGTATTTCTCTAATAGCTAATGACATTGATCAGTGCTGCCTTGACTTGGCCTCAGGTATGTCTGACTCCAGAGTCAGTCAGAGATTATATCAACATTTATACATAGAATATGGAACTCCTCATCTCTAGTTTTAAATTTAAGACTTCCAATAGATTCTCTTTCATATTTGCTACTCCTCTCCTGATATTTCCTATATTTTCACTCACTATAAGAATATTTTCTTTCATTTCAATGACCCTTGTCAAAATAGCTGTTTTAGTGTCTTTGGCTGATAATTACAACATCTGAGTTAATTAGTAATACCATCTGTTGATTTTTTTCCTTCGCTACCAGGTCACATTTTCCCAGTTGTTGAATAATTTGATTTCGTCTAGAAAACTGTGAATAGAATGTTGGGTATATTTTAGATTCCTTTATATTGCTTTAAAAATATTGATTTTTTTGTGGTAGAAAATTAACTTATTAGACAAATTTCCAACTCTCATGCTTGCACTAAGTAGCAATTCTTTTTTTTTTTTTTTCTAAGTAGCAGTTATTATCTTCACTCAGTTCCTTATGCTTTTGTTGCCAACTGCTTTCAAGTTGACCTTCCGCGGTCTGGCTCAGAGATTGTGCAGTGACATGGGTTAGTAAAATTATTAGGAATTCTCTCTTTCCTCCTCCTTATCAGGGACTCCTATCCTTAGTTTCCAGTGGTTCTGGTTTGCTGGAGCTCCTTCACTTGGCTCCTCCAGTTTAAGAGACACAGTTTTTATACTTGTGAAACCACATATTGCCATTTTTGTGACTGGGTTTCTTCATTAAAAAAGCCACCAGAAAACACGGAAATCATTCCATGCTGATTGATTCTTCTAAGTGCTGCTTCCCCACCCCACCCCAGTATCCCCTAAATTCTCTACTTTCTAAGCTGCAAAGTTCCTAGGTAGTGTTCTGCTTTGCTTTATTTTTTCCCCTAATTGTTAATAACTTATTTGTGGAGGAGTTATATGTTACATGCTCACTCATCCATCCCACACATGAAATTCTGGTAGCATTACATATAGACTTAACTGTGACTAAAACTCTGACATTTAAAGTGTGACAAGTATCAGCCAGTAATTAAAGGAGAGGACTTATATACAAATATTTTTATGAGTTTTTATCTTCTATTTAAATGACATTTTTGAACCAGTATCAAATGAATTCGGGATATTTTCCCCATATCTGCTATAAGCAACAGCTGCATTAGTCCCATTATTCCAAGTAATCTCTTTCATTTCTGCAATTCTTGTACTTTTTAGACAAGTAATAAATTTGAAAAAATGATATATGAGTCAAGCAGGGAGACTAGATAAAACTAACATTATTCTGTCTCCAATGTACTAAATGTTCTGTTAGAGAAATGAACCCCTAATATTTGCTCTGCCTAAGTTTATCCTAGCTATTGAATCTTTCTACATGGCTCTGATTAATGAAACCCTGGATTTTGAGTGCTCAAATATGATTTAAGCTAGTATAAGTTTAAAAATTTTTTAAAGTTCTCTTGTGACTATCAAATAAAAACTTGCCATAGTAAGTTTGTATTGGAAAATAAAGCAAATGGGTACTTTAAGATAATCCAGAAGATACAAGAAAAAATGGGTGCATAAAATAAATACAGTGTACAAAATAATTTTTATATGCCAAAAAGGATTTGGGAAGATATGATTTTCTATGTTTGTACATAATATGACAGTAAGAACAAATACATTTTAAATTTCTCCCAGATTATTATTTTATGAATTTTTTAACCTGCTGCTTAAAATTAGTTTCAAAAATCCTCTTTGTTTTTTTCAGTTTTATATTAAATGGCTTTATAGCTTATCAATTAGTGATGACACATCTACTTCAGATTTTAGAAGTTATATACATTATTTAACTTAAATAATGACTGAATCTAGATTCTCTGTGATTATTCTACAGGCATATCATTACATATTTTGTAATAAATTGAGCTAAATGAATGCAATTATTCTTTCAGGTTATTCTGTTAATATTTTAAATCCATTGAAAATTATATTAAATTTAATATCAGAATGAAAAAAGTATTTTCTGTTTAATGAAATCCAGTCATTCTTTATGATTCAGACAACTTTCATAAAGCCCTTCCCACATGCTCACCTCTTCTGATGGTGTATCATTCATGTAGAATTCATGGGCTATCTTTTAATATCACTTTCATTTATAGCATTATTTCCACTTTTCAGGCATATGTATCGAAATTCCCCTAAATGAATTTAAATCTTCTCAGAAAGATTATGCAGCACTCCAAGCTATTCCTATTTAAGGACTATATAGCACACAAAAATGAAATATATATCTGTGTTTAAAAATAGGAAATATCTATTCCAATAATAGTTTAAAATGGTTAAATAAATTACTGAAAGTGGAAGAAAAAGATGACTTGTTAATGAAAATCTGAATTGGTGGTAAGCTAATGCAATAGCTTAATATATGTAGATCGCTATGAAAGTTTTGAGACAAAACTGTGTTATGGTCTGTTGTTTCACTTCCAAGAAACAGTAAACAGAGCCTTTCTGATTCACCTGTTCAAGTTTCAACTTGATCAGCTTATCGGTGTTGCCGGCAGGGCCTCATTTGTTTTCATCCACATGGATTTTGTTTCTTGGTTTTTGCATATCTTGACACTTTCAAAATGACCCATGTTAAGTCAGTGTTCGATCAGATATATCACAGGGAAGAGAGCCAACTTGTCATTTTGAGGGAAAAAGACTCAAGAAAGTCAAGAACCCTTTAAATCTAGAGATTAATGCTAGTCTTTTTCAAAAATATTACAGTAAGGTCAAAGCCCACTAGATATTTCTTTGGAAACAAGCTAATAGGGTAGAGTATGTTATTTTAAGACTTTTGTCTGAATAATTCACAGATTCAATTTTTCTCTGATTAAGTGTTTATCACTGATTAATGGTGATTGACAGCAAAGGGGCCATAAACTTATACACAGATATACACTGCATAAGGAGGTTTTAGTCAGTGATGAACTTCATCTGTGATGGTGGCCTCATAAAGTTATAATGGAGCTGAAAATTTCCTATTGCCTCATGATGTCATAGCCATTATAACATCGCAACCCAATACATTGCTTTTTGTATTGATGCTAGGGTAAACAAGCCTACTGTGATGCTCATTGTATAAAAGTATAGCAGTACAATTAAGCACGGTAGGTAAAACTTGGCAAAGATAATAAACTAGGTTACTGTTTAATGTATTTACAGTACTATCCTCTGGATCATTACTTAAGAACTTAACCTCTACTTATAAAAGAGAAAGTTAACAGGTTCACAGTCTGGTACAGTTCCCTTAATCAGCCCCTCAGTATTTGGGGCTGATTACCCACACCAGTATTTGGTTTCATGAAGGCAGAGGACCTCTCAACAGGTCAGATACTGGAAGTCTGCTGCAGGTGTGAGAGGAGCCAAGACACTTCACCCAGCCTGTCCATGTTGTGCCAAGTCCCTCAGGGCTCCTCGTCAGTCTCTGCCAGCCGCTCACTTTCTTCCTTTTTTTGTGCCCCAGTTACTTCCATTCTCTGCTGTGCTCCAGTGTCTCCCCCCCCTGGATTATGTAAGTATGATGTTTATATAAGGACAGAATTATTATTTACTCTCCCCTACCTCAATATTCTATTTGAATTATGCTTAATCAATTATAACTTTGGTTCTTTCTGAAGACTGATGTCTTCTATCTCTATGCAAACTTCCTGACCCCATACCTCATCTTAGTTTTTAATAAAAACATTGAAAATGGAAAAAAAATTGCAAAAATAGAAAAAGTTTATACAATAAGATATAGGAAAGGAAATATTTTTATACAGTTTTGCTACATGTATGTATTACGTGTATTTTACTACATGTATTTTTGTACAGTTTTACTACATGTTTACTACATGTAATAACCTAAGAGTTATTACAAAAGGTTAAAAAAATTAAGAAAATAAGTATTGTAAACTAAGATTAATTTATTATTAAAATGAAGATATCTCAAGTTGACAGTATTTATAAAGGGGATAGTAATATCCTAAGCTTTCGCATTCACTCTCCACTCACTCACTTATTCACCCAAAGCAACTTCCAGGCTTCAGTCATGGTAGGTACTATATATAGATGTACCATGTTTTACTTTTTATACTATAATTTTACTTTTCTGCTTAGACAGATTTAGATATGCAAAGATATACCATTGTGTTCCCATTACCTGTAGTATTCAGTACAGTAACATGCTGTACAGGTTTGTAGCCTTGGAACAACAGGCTATATACTATATAGCCCAAGTGTTAGATAAACTGTACCATCAAGGCTTAGTAAATATGATGTTTATATAAGGACAAAATTATCTGATAGCACATTTCTTGGAATCTACCCCTGTTAAAGGACTTGTGACTGCATACAACAAACCATGTACTAATACTCTTGAAATGTAAGTGAATATTTGGTTCAATAAAATATAAAATATGTTAAAGTATTACTGATTATAAATACCCATCATTCAAAATGTGTTCCTTCAACTAGCTGAATTAAAATTTCAAACCACAGCATGATAAATCTTTGGGATATTTTGATACTAAAAGTTCCCATATTTAAAATATTTGGAAATCAACTCTATTTTCCTTTTGTTCCCAAGTGATTTTGATTATTCTTTATGTTATTTAGCTACCCATAAAAATTTAGTATTGAAAACAAAATTTAGAAATGTCATAGTTGGGCATATCAGAAAATTTACCTCTCTGTAAGAAAAATTAAACAAAACATGATGCTTTAGAATAAGCAGTCCTCAACCCGAGGGTCGCGGCCCACAGGAACTGTATTAAAGGGCCACAGCATTAGGAAGGTTGAGAACCACTGCTTTATATATAAAGTTTCTATCTGCATCTAGCTTGAGGACTGTAAAAATATTTTTCTCTAAAAGTATCTGCAGTTATTTTGAAAGAAATCATTTATTCCTTTGATATTAAACAATATATCTTCTGAAAATCATTTTCAATCACAGAACAAGGACAATATTGAGAATTAGGTTCTTGGCCAAGCATAGTAGTTCACGCCTGTAATCCTAACACTCTGAGAGGCTGAGATGGGTGGATTGTTTGAGCTCAAGAGTTTGAGACAAGCTAACCAATTGGAACAAGAGTAAGACCACCTCTATATGAAAAAACTAGCCACGTGTGGTGGTGTACACCTATAGTCCCAGCTATTCAAGAGGCTGAAGCAAAGAGATTGCTTGAGCCCAAGAGTTTGAGATTTCTGGGAGCTGTGATGATGCCATGGCCCTCTACCCAGGGAAATAGAGTGAGATTCTGTTTCAAGAAAAAGAAAAGAGGAAAAGAATCAGGTTCATGCATCAGGTTCTGTGGGAAGGTGGTAATAATGAATATAAATGAAGAGATATAAAACTGATTTTTCATGAGTAAAATTCATCTCCAAATGTTTTCAGTGGGGACATACATACATACATATATATGCATATATATGTATATGTGTATATATATATAGATATCTCCAGATTAAAGCAGCGTTTTTTGTTTTAGAGAGCACAAAAATAAGCATTTGCTTTGATCTACCTTCTTAGAAGTGTAAAATTCGTTTAAAAAAATCAATTCCCTGCTTAAATAACTATGTGTTGCATTTGTTTTTGTAAGCAGTTAAATTCTGGTATGCATAGTAGAGAATTAATGTATATAATATACAAAAGAAGATCTGTCCTCATATTTAGCTCCTTTAGAACCATGCCTGAAAGTGAAAAGTGAAAAGCTGTGCTCCTCTACCCACAGAAAAATTTTGCTGATTTTCTAGACTGGTTACAAATAGCATATTAAATTATGAAATATTACTGCTAAGTATACATTGCTCATTTCTATTAAAAAGTGCTGATAAAGGGCGGCGCCTGTGGCTCAAAGGAGTAGGGCGCCGGCCCCATATGCCGGAAGTGGTGGGTTCAAACCCAGCCATGACCAAAAATTGCAAATAATAATAATAATAATAAATGAATAAAATAAAATAATTTTTTTAAAAAGTGCTGATCGATATTACTTAAAAAGTGAATATTATAAAATAAACATCTTTCATCATATAAAAACTCTCACAAACTATATATTTTAACAAAATAAACATAGAGTTCTTAAGGTTTTTCTTCACTATTGTTTATATCTTCTCATCCTCCCAGATTTTTAAGGGGTATTCCTACATTATAGAAGAGCTCTCTGGTTACTCCTCTCTATAGGTCAGAAATTACAGTGTATCTGCTACAATAAAACTGAGATTCCTAAATGCAATGGGAATAATAATAAGATCCTACGTGGTAGAGTCCAAGTGGCACTCAAGCACCAAATGTAAGGCAACCATGATTACAGCAGATAAAAAGCAGTGATCAGAATAGACTTACAGAGACTTAAGAAGTTGGCTAGGTATTCATGATTTCCCCCCAGAAAAAATTTAGATATAAAATCTTACTTGATCTAAGTAGAAGATTTCTAGATTCAAAGAACAGAAATGAAACCTGAGTCATCAAAGCAAACTCATGGCCCCGTAATCATTTCTAGAGTTGAGCAGTTTATATATCAAGAACCTCTTGAATGAGGGCACAGGTGGGTCCCCTCAAAGAAAGACATAATTACAAAATTTGTCTACAAATTAAAATGCCTACCAAAGTAATAGGGTTACAATTACTAAGTAATTGTCAAGGTTACTGAAAGCAGAACACAATAATTTAAAATGAGAATAAATCTAAGACATATTTATAATACATATATATATATTTTTTTTTTTTTTTTGAGACAGAGTCTCACTAAGTTGTCCAGGGTAAAGTGCCATGGCATCACAGCTCACAACAACCTCAAAACTCATTGGCTTACCCTCCCAACTGATTCTCTTGCCTTACCCTCCCAAGTAGGTGGGACTATAGGCACCAGTCACAAGGCCCAGATGTTTTTTGGTTGTAGTTGTCATTGTTGTTTAGCTGGCCCAGGCTGGGTTTGAACCTGCCAGCCTTGGTGTATGTGGTTGGTGCCCTGCCCGTTGAGCTATGGACACCTATTAATGAATAGTAAGATATTTGAAATGAAGCTTCTATGAAAATGAGGACACATGCATATTTAATACACAAATGAAAAACTTGCACTGAATTTACTTGTCTTTCTGATCTAAAGGAAACATTATTGTATCTTCAAAACCATAGCAAGAAGCAATAGCTGTGATGAGCTTCCAAAACTGGCTAGACTTTAAAAAAATTACTCCCTTTTCAATATGTACTCCCTGGGCAAGAATGAAACTATTAAGACCGCATCTTTGTGAATTAGTACTTGAAAATAACTTCATTTCTACTTGTTCTGTAAAGATGTCAAAGAAATTTAGAAAAAGCATCTACAAGACAGTTAAGACCCTTAACAGAGAGAAAGATACCTAAAGAAACTTAGTAAACATAGCATAAAATAATTTGACTAACATATATAGTATTTATGTGAATTAAATTAGAATGGGCAAATTTATGATATTTAGAAAAAGATTTCAAATTAGCCCACATGTAGGTAATATATCCATAACAAAGAGATTCAAAAGATTTAAAAGAATTTGGAAATATTATGACAAATGTGAAAATTCTCTCCATGTAGATAATGTACATATAACAAAGTGATTCAAAAGATTTAAAAGAATTTGGAAATATTATGACAAATGTCAAAATGTTAATACAACAAAGGTGAGCTCCTAATATCAGACAAGGTAAAATTCAGACAGAATTTCCTATAGGGGGGAAAAAAATCTCCAAAGGTCTTTTTTATTCCCACCTTTATTACTTTTGAAACTATTTTAAAGATAAAACCTTTCTCAAGCTGTTAACTAATTAGATAAAAAAAATTAACCAAACAAACAAACAAATAAAATCCCCATAACTGATAAGCAGCTTCCTGAAATAACAGTGCGAATCCCTCCAATGCTAATACGAACAACCAGCTGGCAGAAGATGATAAGGATGCAGTATTCTTAATTGGAGCTTGTTCTAAACATGTACATTAGAATAGTTACAATACTAACTCCATGAATAGGTGACAATTATTACATGTTAAAAAACACAAATTTCTCTTAATTCATTACAAGTATAAAAAGTTTTAAAATGATATAATCACAGAGAACCTTTTAAAAGGAATATTTATTCTTTAAAAAATTGAAAACAACAAATATACTTCCATGGTGATTGCACATAGGATAACAAAGGAGCAGGAAGAGGGGAGGAAATTTAAGCCTTAAAAGTCTTGAATGAGATTTTGGGTAGTATTTGGAAGGGCATGTTTTAAATATGGGAGAAACAGGAATCATTTGGATCAGAGTGTGATAGAATTTTGCTGCAATGACCACCAAGGATGTAAGCATTACTGTACACAGAGTAGTTCCCATCTATGCTTACTCTTTTCTTGGTTATATAACTTGCCTTGGCCAATGGTATTGATGCAGGACATTTGGCGCCCCTGCCAGCTCAGCGGAGCTAGCAGACCTGCTGCCTCCACCTTGGTGGTATCAGTGCGGCGGCAGCGCGGCTGAGGAACCAGCGCTGGCAAGGAGGGGGACCTCCAACCCCCACTGGAGGCTCCAATAGCCAAAAGGCCGGACAACTGCCTGGGAGACACCTGCGCCTTAGTGTCTCCTTCACTTTGCACTTAGGACTAAATACACAACCCCCATTTCCTATGCCTAGGTCAATTTCGTGTGAATTTCCTAGGCCTCAATTCCATGAATGGACTCTGTCCATTCATTAATACATTCATTCACCTTGTCCCAGCGGAAGGAACTGTGTTCATTCATTGATACATTCATTCATCTTGCCCTGGCGGAAGGGACTGTGTTCATTCATTTCCTGGTCAAGGAACCCATGAAGAGCCTAAGCGTGGAAAGACCGGGAGAGAAACGGAGAGAGCTTTTCTCTCCCCACTTGAGTTCTCTCTCTCTACCAGGAGCTTTAGTGTTTTTTGTATTCTTTTCTGTAAATAAATTCTGTCTTACCACTGATCTGTGGTCCGCGGATTTATT
>CAUYON010116713.1:0-18521 GCA_963573935.1 Arctocebus calabarensis
CTGAAGTATCAAGGTGGCAAGGAAACCATTTATAACACCAATCACATTAATATCAAATGGGCTAATACATTCGTAGAAGGGCTACCAGACGCCTAAGCCCACAGATGCACCCGCAGTCAGAAACATCGACATACAAACAAAACATAACAAATAAACAGCCAATCACAGAACAACAGCTAAGAGGAAAAAAAAAAAAAGAGTTCTACAATTAAAATGCTTCTTATAAAATACTTGAGAATAGCGAAGAAAAGGCTCTAGCAAATATGATATAAGCACTCTTAGAAGCTATAAAAAGGGAGGGAGAGGAGGGGGAGAGAGAACAAAGAAATTAACACAGGAGAGGAAGAAGAATGTTAAGTTGAGAATAGGAGGTAATAAAAATAGTCTAAGAAAAGAAAGTGAAGTAAAGAGTTATTTGTCGATAGCGCCTCCAAGAAAAGGATATTCAAAAAAAAAATCTCAAAAATATTATTATTCTTATATGTATATAGAATTGTAGTCCAGTCCGGCAACAACAATCTGCTGTGAGAGGGGAGCGCGGGAGCGGGGCTCGTGAAGACTGAGGGGGGGAGGGTCCTCGCGGTCGCTGCAAACCTCGGTGGCCGTGGTGGTGTCGGTGGGGGTGGTGTCACTATTTGCGGGGCGGCGGCACCATGGCTCACGGTAATAGTGGCTTCGGCAGCACCAGAAGCAGCGCTATGGCCGTGGGTCGCAGCCGCTCACAGTGGCCATGAAGGCTGGAGGGGAGGGGCCACACGGTTGCTGCAGATCTCCAGCCACAGCGGTGTTGTCACTATTTGCGGGGTGGTGGCTTTGGAGCGACTGCAGCAGCACCAGGGGCGGCGGTTGCTATGGCCATGCTCGCAGCCGCTCCCAGCCACCATGAAGCCTGGAGGGGAGGGGGCTTCGCGGGGCTGTTGGTGGGAACTTGAACTTCAGTTATTCTCCAGCTGAAGTGCCCGAGGGGCCCTCCTTGCCAACTTCCCCAGCTCAAAGTGTTTTTTCCGCCCCTCTCAGGCTTCACTAGGGTCCCCGCCTAGTGTAATGCTGGCTGGTCGCCCATTCTTTCTCTCTCTCATTGATCTGGGGAAAAGGTGCTCGCCATTTTGGACATTCCAATGTGTCAGTCCAGCAGAGTCCAGACCCCTCGGCTCACACCAGGGCTGCCCGTGGTTCCTAGCAGCACCCTTTTCTGATCGTCAAACTCTGAATTCCACGCTTCAGTGGAATTTTTCTCTAATTAGAGATTGTGGGTTGGGACCTGCTGTCCTCCCTGTGGGAGGGGCCGGCTGCCCCTCCGCTGGGCAGGGGGAAGCGGTTTGCAACAGTTTCCATGGTTAAGAACTATATTTCAAACACACCAATCCTCCCGATCTCTGTGTCTCACCAGCTGCCCGTCCACTCCAATAGTTCACACGGGGAAAGATTCAGAGCTCCCACCCTCTCACCTGCTGACCGGGGAGAGATGGGCTATGGGACCATCTCTGCTGCCATCTTCCAGCACTCCCAAAGATCATTAATTAAATCATTTTCAAAACAAGTTCAAAGCACTTTAAGTATATTCTTTTTTTTTACTCTTTTTTTTTTTTTTTTGATCAACATGATTTAAGTGTGGCACACAAGTTTAACTATAGGTTCAAGCACTCCATGAGACAAAAAAGGTTGAAAAATCACTGTTCTAGAGTTTTGGACTTTGTAATAATAAAGGACTGGATTTAAAACCAAATCCCATTACTTGCTAGCTTTGTGTACTCTAGTGTGTTGTTGTTAAATCATGCTGTGCTTTGGTTTCTTTTTCTATAATAAATAAGTAATAATGTGTGTTGCAATGGATTTGGAGGAGGATTGCATGATAAAAAGTCTGCTCAAGTGCCTAATAGAATGCCTTATTCCTCTTCCCTGAAGCAAACATTTCTGATTAAACATTTTCAGGTATAATAATAAACTTGGTTGACCCTACCCAACATGCAGATCCCCAACAGGCAGCTAGTGTTTGAAGAAAATCTCCTGTGCTCCTTCTGACATCTATGTGGCTGGCAAGGTGCCTAAATACTTTCTATACTGAGCATTTGTGTTAAAGCATTGAAGACATTGCTAAAATATAGAACTCTTGGTGCACAATAAAGGCTTAGTACCCATGTGGAATTAGGCTTGTCAGATTAACATCTACAAACCAACATGGCCCCTTCAGAGAGCAATAGCTGAGAGATACTGTATGCAGAATTTCTACTCTACAACTCACTAGTTGGGGATAAGATGACCAGCTCTCCCTGGTCTATCCAAATCATTCCTGCTTTTAGCTTTGAAAGTCCTGCATTTTAGGAACCTCTCTGGTCTAGGCATTAAGAACACTAGGTGGGGCTCTAAGGCCCATACTTTAACTCTTGAAGGCTAAGTTATTCCATCTAAAAAGTAAGGGTTTCCTCGGGAGGCTGAGGCAAGAGAATTACCTAAGCCCTGGAGTTGGAGGTTGCTGTGAGCTGTGTGATGCAACGGCACTCTACCGAGGGGAATAAAGTGAGACTCTGTCTCAACAACAACAAAAAATAATAATAATAATAATAATAACATAAAAAGTAAAGGTTTGAACCAAATAACCTCCAAGACCATAGTGGCTCAACTCTGGAGTTCTGAGACTTTATATAGCAAAGCACCTGGGAATAAATTACAGGGAATCAGAATACAATACCCAAGGACTAAAGGAGATTGGAAGGCTTCAGAAGCAAGATCTTCTTTCCCTACCACCACCTTTCTTCTCTCATCTTTCTGCCAAGGCTGTTACAGCAGCTAGAACTCCTCACTTCAAAGCAAGTCATAACACCTGGAAAGGTCCTCTCTGCCCTCCTTTCTTTCCCTCTGAAGGTCTTTGTGTGACAAGTGTCCTGCCAGAGGAGAAGAAAGAGGGAAAGAGTATACAGATATTGAAGAAAGAATCTGAACAAGAAAGTCTTGCACAATTCCCCCAGATTATTACCATTAGATCACATTCTTTTTTTTTTTTTCTTTTTTTAGAGACAGAGTTTCACTTTATTGCTCTCAGTAGAGTGTTGTCGCAGCACAGCTCACAGCAACCTCCAACTCCCTGGCTTAGGACTACAGGTGCCCAGCCTCCCAAGTAGCTGGGACTACAGGTGCCTGCCACAACATCTAGCTATTTTTTGTTGCAGTTTGGCCAGGACCTGGTTCGAACCTGCCACCCTCGGTAAATGGGACCGGTGCCCTACCCACTGAGCCATAGGTCCTGATCATGTTCTTTTTATCCAATCACATTTCTCCACAAATAGCCACTTTTTTCATCATATGTAACATAAAAATACAGTCTCACTGCAACTTGGACTTTACCTTACAAATGCAAAGAATGTAACCTAATCGTGTGTACCCTCACATTAATCCAAAAATTTTTAAAGGTTACTGTTTTCCCTGGGTTTTAGATTTTCATTTCTAAATGCTCTAGTGTCATATAGAAGTTTGAGTAAGTAACTTTGTTATGTTTTTCTCTTATTAATCTGTGTTTTGTAATAAGGTTGCCATCTTGGACCTTGTGATGGATGAGAAGATTTCACTTTTTCTCCACTACAAAGTTCTAGAAGCAATTATGAATATAGATAGAACATAAAAGAATTTGCTTTTAAGGAAACCTCCTCAGCTTGTTTTTATCAGCATGATCATTCATATATTAAGTCTTGATCCTATGATGCTGTTGTGTGACATCAGACAACTCACCTAGCCTCTCTTCAACCCTGAAGGTCACTCTGTTCCATTCCTTATCATCCAGAAATTGAATCCACTCCACATATTCCCCCAAGTGGTCACTCAAGCTCCACCAGACAAGTGATTGGAAATGAGAATCTCTTTTTTAAGAGAGCTGGTTCCAATTTCAGAGGCTCTAATGGTGGTATTATCTCCCTCCAAGTGAATCCAGACTTTCAACACTGCCAATTTTGCCTCACAATAACTTTCATGTACATTTCAAATAGCCTTGACTTGTATTAATATCACTGCCAACATACCTTTTCCTTCAATATGTACCTTTAAGTAAAATAATTTTTTTCCTTTTACTTCTTAAAACAGTAATTCCTAGCTGGCACATTCCTCTTTCACGTGCCATTCCTTTTGCATGGTACCACCTGGGACCTCTGCCCTTCTTTTGTTTCAAATAGAGCTGACGCCACAGTATCTGATTTGATTAACTACAATGTCCACTCGGCTGCTTGATTAACTGCAAAGTCCACGTGCCCTCTGGAGCAGCAAGGACTTCACGTTGTCATCACAGTCTGGGCTGTTTATGCTCACATCAGCGGAGAGGGCTGCTTCCCTGGGGGACCAGGTAGCTGTTTACTGCCATGGAGCAGGAAGAGCAAGAAGAGAGCTGCATTCTTCGCTTATTCAGAGTCCCCTCACTGTGTCAAAAGGAGCCCCAGGATTTGTATCTCCCTTCTAGCAACAGTGCTGCAAAGTGGAGGGAGGAGAATAGGTTAGAGGGGCTAAGGATCTGGAAGTATTCTTTCTTCTGTTTTTGGAAGGGACAGGCACAAGGATTAATTGAGGTAAATTTTTTTATGAGGATGTATGGGGGTGTTTCCTTGTCTTCTTTCTCCACATTCAGACCCTGCATCCATTGGAGGTCAAAGATTTATTATGTCAAGTCTTCTACATGCCTTCTCCTTTTGCTCTAACAATAGGTGGGCAAACCATTGGAGTTAGTTGAGTGGGCAAATGAGATTTAGGGGATTTGGGAGTTCTAATGCTATGATGTCATAGGGCAAATTTGAGTGCTGACAACTGGACTCAAACTCTAGTTTGCCCTTGACTAATGATGCAGGTTGGGGCAGGTTAGGGCAGGTTAGCTATCCTCTCTAAGCGCTGTTTCCTCATCTTTAAAATGGGAGGAGTGGTAATACTCCTTTGTAGGGTTTCAGTGAGGATTAAATATGATGATCCATGTGAAGCCCTTAGCATAGCATTGAAAGAGGAGTGAGTGCTTGTCCTAAACTCCTCCAAAAAAAGTTAAATTGGAATCTCATCTTTTTACCTCTGGGTGCCAACTTTTTTTCCCTTTTAAATTTCTATAATGTGTTCGAAAAGTCATGGGCATGATGGATGCTGAGTAAACAAGGATGGCCTCAAGGTTAGGCTGAGGACAAGTTTAGAGATGAGTAGAAAGCACTAGGCTGCCTCCCACGCGTGCCCCTTCTGCTTGGCCTGGGCTCCCCAGACTCCTCAAAGCTCAGAGTGGCCTACTATTCAAACATCTATCTTATTTTGGACTGATAGTCTCCAATTTCACAAAGAGGGTATAAGTAGCTTGCCAATGAAAGGATATAAGTGGAGAATAGAGAGGAGAACTAACATTCATTTTGTCCCAAGTATGGGACAAATACTTTCATGGGCACTGTAATGTTTAACTCTCAAAACTACCCTGAAAGATGTGTGTTAGTAATTCCATTCAAGAGAAGAGAAAACTGTCACTTGAGAGTAATGAATTTCCTAAAATAAAGAAATGAATGTGTCCTGGGGTTAGGTCTTAAACTTAAGTCTGAGTCCAAAATCCAAGTCTTTGTTATCTGACCAAGATGCCTGATCAACTAACAGATGTTGAATGAACCCTTGCTAATTTCTGGACAAGACTCTTCCAAGCCTCCCATCTGTGGATTTTCCCTGTTAGTGACAGGTTAGCCTGGAGTGTTCTCCATTCTTTACAGCTATACTGGTAGATAAAACAGCTCTCAACGCGACTGGCTTTGAGACCAAGTTCCATTTTGCCCACAAGGCAACTCAAAGAAATAACACTTCTCTCATGGGACAATCAAGAGATGAAAACTGTATGAATACTTTTATAAGAAGTTTACTAGTATTGTCATTGTTATATCTCCTCTAGGAGTCTGGGGGCAGTAGCTTCTTGGGCAATAGCACAAGCTCCTTTTATGCCAAAATGAATGCAGAGGGGAAATGGCAAAGTCCCCACTTCCAGATGTGAATAGAAATAAATGGCTCATTCATTTTTAGTCTGTTGGCTCCTCCCCACGCTTCATCATGTGAAGGCTTTTCCTGCAGCAGTGTACCAAGAAGGAGGAAACAAAGACTCTTTGAGGAAATGCTGTCAAAGAACATGCCTCAGGCCTTGACAGAAGCAGGCCATCTGAGTTCCTTAGAGTGAGAAAATTTGACTGACATTTCAACCAAGGGTCAGGGGCAAAGGTTATTTTTGCCAACATAGTTATGGCTCAGGGATTCCTTTGAAGTTTCCTTGATTATATCATCTCTTCCTCAATTACTCTGCCTTCATTATACATTCAGCAAATATTTAACAAATACCCATTATGTTCAGGCTCCTAAGATAGATGAGTAGAATGAGACCAACAAGGTCCCTGACCTTATGGAATGCTCCTTCCAGCAGGGTGATATAAAAATAAACAACCTGGCCATGCACTGGTGACTCACACCTGTAATCCTAGCAATCTGGGAGTCTGAAGTGGGTGCATTGCTTGAGCTCAGGAGTTCAAGACCAGCCTGAGCAAGATGGAGACCTTGTCTCTACTAAAAATAGAAAAATTAGTCAGGCATTGTGGCAGGTGCCTGTAGTTTCAACTACTTGGGAGGTTGAGGCGGGAGGACCTAGCCCAATAACATGGCACTCTAACCTAGGCAAGAGAGTGATATTCTGTCTTAAAAAATAAAAATATAAAAATATTTAGACAACCAAGAAAATTAAGGACACATAATGTCAGATGGTGGTAAGAGTTACAAAGAAAATGAGACAGTAGGGTTATAGCCAACAAAGGGTGCGTGGGAAGTCCTTTCAATTGAACATACTCCTAGGAGATAAGAATTAAGCAACAAGAAGGAACTCATGGCTGAACTGAGGCTGCTCTACTTGCCCCACACTTGCTCTCATGTTCTCAGCTTGGACTCTGCAAATGGCATTAAACCATCTCAGTGGTTCCAGGGAGATGTGCCCCAGGGAACACTTGAGGGGGCAGAAGGAAGGAGAAGTGGGAAACTTGTTTCTCCTGCTCTTTCCTTCCTTAGGCATCCTTGCAGAGGCACTGGCCTTTATGCTGAGGCTCCTATGGGGTGGCCTCCTCTGTGACTGCAACTCTTCCCAGAACCTGTAATGCAGCTCTTCCAGCCCAACCCCAGCCCCTCTGTCCATAGAGGTAATAATGACTTCTCACTACTGCTCCTTCCTGGCTCTTCCTGGCTGTTCCACGCATCTATCTCTTCATTAGAGTTTCTGCCTTTAAAGAATAAGAGATGAGGGGCGGCCCCTGTGGCTCCATGAGGAGGGCGCCAGCCCTGTATACCGGCTAAACTGCAATAAAAAATCAGCCGGGCATTGGGGAGGGCAGCTAGTAGTCCCAGCTACTAGGGAGGCTGAGGTAAGAGAATCGCCTAAGCCCAAGAGCTGGAGGTTTCTGTGAGCTGTGATGCCACAGCACTCTACCAAGGGCAATAAAGTAAGGCTCTGTCTCTAAAAAAAAAAACACAACAGAAAAAAAAAGAATAAGGGATGAATTCTGCTTCTTGTTAGAAGGGGTAGCAAGGTGAAGGTGTAGAGACCCAGCATTCTGGGCTGAGGGAAAACCATTATCATAAGGACAAAATAAACAGGATGATAACTAATATTTGTGTGATTTTTCACAGATTTGGAAGCATTTCCTTATGTAGTATCTCATTTAAATCCCATAACCATATAGAGGGTTTGAGCAGATATTATGGATGTTTTACAAACAAGACTGAAGCTCTGAGAAGTAAATGATTCATCAAAGGAGGATATAATGGAAAATACTACAGCCTCATCTCAAACCCAGATTTCTGGTGCCAAGTCCAGATTTCTTCTTCCACTGTCACCTGGAAAGCAGGTGGTATAGAGAAGCCGAAGATATTTTTCAGGGACCAGTGTATCAGCTTTAGTAACTGCTCACAGAATCTGTTATATTCAACAAATTACCAACTAGAACTTGAGTTCAGTCACAGAATCACATGGATCATAAAGCCCTTTCAAGATCAAAAGTGATCAAAACAATTGTCAATCCTTATTATGGGCAAAGCCATGGCATTAAACTTCACAAGCTGATGCTTGTTTCAGAGCATGTACATCCCCACCTTACACAAAACGTTGTCTTTCTCCCGATATGTATATGTCATCACAAACAACCTACTTTAGGGAACTGGGGAAGCTGAATGTTTATAAGAATCATTTGATTAAAAAATTATTGATAGAATTATTTAAAAATTCATATAGCTAGTGTATACTAAATATATTTTGAAGT
Source organism: Arctocebus calabarensis (assembly GCA_963573935.1). Classification (NCBI taxonomy): domain Eukaryota; kingdom Metazoa; phylum Chordata; class Mammalia; order Primates; family Lorisidae; genus Arctocebus; species Arctocebus calabarensis. Next base: position 8,274 of record CAUYON010116713.1, read on the forward strand.
TGAGATTTTTGTAGAAATGTTTTTTTTAAAGTGGGCACGCCTTCATAGTTATAAGGCTGCCCTTAGGAGCAATAAAGTACAGATCTATGATTAACAGAATTTATTCTTAAAAGTAGAGTAAGCCACCGAAAAACCCAATTTCCAGCAGTACATGATTCCTTCCAAGACGTTCACAAGCCACCTTCCAAATTAACTTTTAACACTCACAGTTTAAAATATCTACATGCACTTCTGTAATACATGGATAGTTAGTCCTCCGGGGGTTTACAAGCCAGATTGAACATCTGGATTGTGCAGCAAATTCTAAAGGTCACCAGCTTCACAGTGGTAGAAGGAAATGGATAGGTGGGCACATGATGACATGCAGCCGCTGGGACCCACAGCTCCTGCTGACCCACGCCAGCTTCGGAGAGCCTAGGCTCACTGGGCGGCATGGATATCTGCTGAAGGGTGGCTGGTTGTATGGCTTTGGAAAAATTCAGTGATTCCTTTCCTCTCGCTCCCACTTGGCATTTTGAAGCCTGCTGTCAGAATTCACACCAATTTTTGGCTTGATTTCTAGAAGATTTTTTTTTGCCCTACTACAGTTGAGCTTAAAGAAAAATAGCACAAGCAAATCATTATGAAGAAAGGAAATCATCCTCCAGATGGTTTTAAAAAACTCTCAACTGACCCAGACCCTGAGAAAAGGCCTTTCCCTTATAAAATATTGGGGGAAATAGTATTTCTTTCATTTGGTCATGAAAGCAACAACTGAAATTGCCCTGCATGTTCAAAAGAATGCACGTAAGAATGAGTACTTGTGCACACACGTGACTTATATATCTGGAAAGAAATGACACACATCTTCTGTCTTAGGGACCTCATAGAATCTGTGGAGAACACTGATTTACAAGCTTTAATTCCTTACCTGGTGCTTTAAGTAAGGACATTTTAAAAAATTGAGAGAGGGTCAAACTCAGTTTCCCAGTGACAGAAAGTTACTTGCAAATCTGGTGCGAGGAACCTGAACTTGCTCTCATCATATTTAAAACGGGTTTGGGGAAGATGAAGTCCTGGGCAATGTGGGTACATGGGAAAGAGTGAGCCATGGAGGGGGTGAGATGCCTGGGAAGCTGCATTCGGTCCTAAAACCTGACCTCAAAGTTAAGCAAAACAATTAGAAACAAAGATTATTAGAATGCTTCTGGGGCAATGCGAGCAATGAAGGAGGCAGGGCAGCCTGGCTGGGCCAGGGACCTGAACACAACATTATTCCAGCCTTCATCCACCTAGACTTGATACCAGCCAGCTCGTTTACTTCACTCTCTCCTAGGGCACTCTCTCCATGAGGCAGAGAAAGTGGCCTCAGGAGGTTTGGAGTCCAGTCACAAAAGGAAGGAAATCTTTCTCGGTGTTTCCAGTTAGAACAAACCTCAGGGAAATAATCTGATGCATTCAGCTTGTGCCCCATGTTCTTCCCTTGACCAGTCACTAATCCAAGAAGACCACGACTGCTCAACCAGGGTTTCCCAGGGATAGACACCAGAGTCTGAACAGAAATATGCCACTGCGTGGGAGAAGCAGTCAGGAGGACAGTGGTAAAAATGTGGGACCCATATGAAAACAGTGTCCGCCATAGCAGCTAAAGGTGGCTTATCTGGTCAGCTGGCTTACATTAATAATAACTAATATCTCAAATAATAGGCAATTGAAAGACAGGGTACACATTTTAAAGTGGGTGCAAATAGCTTGCTGTGACCTACAGATTGCATGATATGGCATGCTGCTTCTTCAACCTTGTCCAAGGTATCCCTCTCTGTCTGATGACACTGCTCTCCTTTCAGGACCTGGAGCACACACAGCAGCCTCTTTCCCTTCTAGGGCTTTATCAAGTTTCATTCCTTCTGCATATTAAGGTTTCTCCTTTGCTATTTGCCTGGTTAAGACCTTGTCATCCTTCAGGACTCAGAGATGGCTTCCCTGAACTCCCTATTTAAATAAACCTCATTCTCTTATTCTTTATCAGAGCATTTTGTTTAGTTTTGATAATACCTCATCAGTTTGCAATTGATACATTTATCTGTTTGCTTAATCGTTGATTCTGGCTATTCCACTGGACTGTAAGCTCCGTAGGGTTTGGCACCATGTTGAATTCATTCATCCCTCTGTGAACATACCCTGCCCATAGCAGAAGCTCAATAAATATTTATTGAATGAATGAATGGATACATTGTCCAGATGAATGCAGCAGCAAGTGAGCAACAAAGAGGAAAAATAAAACCAAACTACAAGTTGGAGAAGTGGGGTAGAAATGGATCCCTAGTGAGCTTGCTGCAGAACCCACACAGGGTTGCTGTGCCCTCAACAGTAGGAGGCACTGTAGATACAGAAAGCAATGATGCTGGACCCTCTGGAGTCAGCGTTGTCCAGCCCACATCCTCCCACAGTTCAGTACTTTTCAGATAGGAACAAATAAGGCAGTCCTAGAAAACCAGAGCTTTCATGCTGCCTTGAACTTGAAAGCAGTGTTTCTTAAACCATCTGTGATGAAGGAACATTTTTGTAAAATTATTTCCAATCTCTTGCTCACTAAAACTTTTGTTAACTAACATACTAAAAAAGTTGCTTAAATTTAGGGCAAAAGGAAATAACAGAAGACATGCAAAATAAAGGGCCAAATTTGTAAAAAGACTAAACAGACACGAAATCACTGTGACCAATTACTGTAAAAATATATAAACACTTTGAACTTCTTTTTTTTTTTTCAACAGTCTGTATGGTTACACACTTTGAACTTTTGTACACTGCAGAACAACCATAATTTATAAAGTGTCACTGGTCCGGGAGTCACACTCAGTGCCACTGCTGTAGGGAGAAGTCTAGTCAGTGGGAAAGACCAGGCATTATGCTTCGTGGTCAGTATCCTTTAGTCCTCACAGGAAGCCTATGAGAAGGGCAGGGTGAAGCCACTAAGGGTAAGAGCAGAGTCAGGGACTGTCTACACTTAGAATTTTGAAATTTTGTTCATTGTGGACTTTTGCATTAATTTTTATTTTTCAAAAATATTACGTTAATATATTATTTTCTGATTGTTGAGTTTTTTTAATGCCCCCAAAGTTTTATCTCCCTGTCCCATCTTTCAGGAAGGGTATAAAATTTACTATTATATACAGAGAAAATTTAGCTAGAAGAAGTTAATTGGTCAATATCAGTGAATAAGTGGCCGAGGCCTTAAAATAGATCTAACCCCAAATCCATACCCTTTCCATTGTATCACAGTCCCTCCCATACCAAGTATCCACCATTAATTCATTCATTCACTCACTAGCATTGCCATCAAAGGTCTGTGTGAAGCCTGTGCTAGTTTGGGGCAGTAAGTAAGAGCCAAATACTGGGTGACCTTGAATGTGAAGCTGAGGAATAAAGATTTTATCTAGAGTTACTAGGGCATTCTAGAGGTGACATGATCAGATTTAATATTTGGAAAGTTCACTCTGAGAGCAGTAGAATGAATGAGTGGATGGAGCATGCAGAAGTGGAGGCAGGTGCACAGTTAATAGAAGGATGCGGTAACCCAGAAGAGAGAGGGAAAGAAAAGGAAAGACGCTAGTCCCGTTGGAAAGGATCCTTATCATTGGCATCATGAATATTGAGGGGAGGACTCAATACCCCCCTGCTGCCAAGGCTGTGACCGAGTGTGCTCACAGGGTGAGGAAAAGCACAGCCCAGGTCTGTTGGAGAAACCAAGCAGTGCATAGTGGTACACGTGGGGGTGGGGAAGGGCAAGAATGAAAACTCCTTAATGAGAATCTGGAGCAAGGCAAGCGGGTGCAAGGAGACATGGAAATGCAAGAAACTGGTGAAGGAGAGAGCAGAAGGCAGGCAGCATCTGCGTGCTCAAGGACAGGAGGAAGGAGGAAGGCGGGAGTGGGCGGAAACAGCAGTCAGATTCTCAGCAGCACTAAAATTGTCCCTACCACTTGGCAGGAGGTAGTTCAGACGTTGCAGATCCAAGAACCTTGTCCTTTTCCTCATTCATATAACTGCACAAGGAGCCAGTTGGTGGGATTCTTGGACCAAAGGATACCTTGGCAAATATCAGCTCTGCCCCTCAAAGCTTTATGTGTTGAAGTGATGACAATGAAAATCAGTTATTTCTGCTAGAGTGAACTATTAAAAATTTAGTCTGGATGATTAAAAAAAGTTTATGAAGTACAATTCAAATGTACATAATACCTCTTAGGAAAAAAATCAATTTAGAATCAAAACAAATACACAATGGATACTATGACTCAGTTAGAGATACTGAATGACACTCTTTTATTACCGACCATTTTTATAAAGGAAAAGACAGACCCCTTATACTATGGACAACTTTGCAATTCTCTAAACTTTTCTACCCCATACTGTTCATTTAATTCTGTCAATAATTCTATGAAGTAGAAAGGTCAGGTATTACTATTCTCATTTTGCAGAAATGAAAACTGAGGCCAACAAAGAGTGCAGAGATTTGCCCAAGGTCACACATGAGCTAGTGGTAAAGCCAGTTCAAAGACCAGCCCTCTTGACCAAGGTTTTCCTTTCTACTAATTTCCAAAAGGCTTTTCCAGAAGTGTGTACAAATGATCATTTATTATCTCCTCCCAAGGATCTGCTGAAAGGTAGCTGTTAAAGCATCACATGCTTCCCACAGGAGGCAGCTGCAGAACCATGGACTTGAAGTCAAAAGATTCAATGTTTCCACATTATGACTTGTCATCCTTGGGTTTGGGGCAGGATGCTGATGCCTGGGAGTCTCAGTTTTCTTAGCTGGAAAAGATTGGCAGCTGTCTCTATCTCCTTAGGTTGTTGTAAAGTACTATTGTCCACCAGAAAACAGAAGGTTAAAGGGCTGGAACCCAGGAGCCAATAAATGTAATTGGAGAAAAAAAGGAGAAAGAAATTCAGTGTACTTAGGGCACCCAAGGAGGAGCAGGCTCCACTAGGGTGTCTGAGTGGGGAAGAGGGCAAGAGAAATGTGGTTTGAAATTGTCATGAGTCTTGTAAACATCTGAAAGACAAAAGGAAATTCTCCTTCTTGAGCACCTCCTGTGTACCAGGGCCTTTGCTAGACCCTCAGGCATATTATTTATTCAAAGACCACTTTTATTTTTTTTTATTTCAGGTCAATGTGAGGATGCAAAAAACTAGGTGACAGTATTTGCATTTGTTAGATAGACTCCTTCTTGTAGTTGTGTCACACACCCAAAAGGTGTGCCATATACCCTAACATTGTACCCATTAAGTGGGATCACACCAATCCCCTCCTGTCCTCCCCACTTCCTTGTTCCCTCTCCCTTCCAAGTTGAGTTGAATCGAGTTTTTCAATTACATGGGCATATGTTAGATCGTCTACTGGCTTCCTATTAGTATCAACTACATTGATATTTGGTTTTCCATTCTTGTAATACTTTAGCAAGCAGAGTGTGTTTCAACTCCATCCAGGTTAACACAAAAGATGGAAAGTCATCATCTTTTTATGGCTGAATAGTATTCCATGGTATATATCTACCATGGAATATTTGTTTATTAATCCATTCCTGAGTCATGGGCATTTATTTAGGTTATTCCCATGTCTTGGTGATTGTAAACTAAGCTGTGATAAAGAATCTAGTGCAAATGTCTTTATGATAGAATGATTTTTTTTTTCTTCTGGGTAGATGCCTAGTAATGGGATTATAGGATCAAATGGGAGGCCTAATTTGGGTTCTTTGAGGAGTCTCCATATTTTTTTCCAAAGAGGCTGTCTTAGTTTGCAATCCCACCAGCAATGTAGAAGTATTCCCCTTTCTCCACATCTGGGCTTGATAATGACTTTTTGACCACTTACTATATGCTGAACACTGTTGTGAGTGTTAAGATACCCAAGTGAGGAGGACAGGCCCCAAAGGCTCACCTCCTCCTCGTTCAGACACTTAGGACAGAGAGATAGCTCACTGTGACAGGGACCAAAACAAAACAGCCACAGGGCTCTGGAGGCCCCACCTTTTTGAGGGGCCACTTGTGCTCCAGGAAGTTGCTTCACATGGTCACCATCCTCACCAAAAGCAGAACAGTGTGGATGTGGAGGGCTCTTCCTCTGCCAAAGCCCTTCTTATGGTCAGTCTGAGCTGGGCACCCTTCTCTGGGGATGAGCAACCTTGGAGGATCATGAACACACACCTACTCTTCTACTAGTAACTTTTCATCCAATTTACTCTAATTTACATTTATATCATACAACACTGGTGCCTTTGTTGCAGAACATAAAGCTAACACGAAGCTAACATTCCCGTGGAAAGGCAGACCGTAAGGAATTAAGTATAATATAGATACTATCAAATCTTCCAACTTCACCACACTGTTCGGGTTTGAACCCCTGCTGGTGAGAGATCTGTGGTTGCCACTCAACTGTGCCCCACACAATAGCACAAACTCTCCACTCTGCCAGGCAATGCCCGGTGGACTGTGTCTTTTCACATATAGCTCAGAGTCTCTGAGGACAAGCTCTTCAGCTTGCTGAACTGGTGGCAGACCAACTCTGGAGAGAACAGTGAGGCTTCCTGGCAGTATGTCTAAATGGGCCATTCTTTTGTGAGCAACATGTTTCCAGATTCTGAGAGGCTGGACCTTGAGTCAATGCAATGATCAGTGCACTGTGGGGAAGAAAATGGTGAAGACACAACTCTAGTCTATTATGAACTCACAAACTAGTGGTTTGAATCACTGTGCTTTTCATATTTCTAGTCCAGGTTCCCACACCTGGGTGCACTCAGCTATTCCTATGGCTTCTGCTATTATCTACAGGCTTGATGATCACTCCAAACCACTATCCCCAGCCTAGGTTTCTCTGATGAACCCCAGACCTAGTCTCCAGAAACACTGCAAATTCCTCCTCTTTATTTCCATCTTCACTCCTGTTGTCACTTTCAATACTGCCAGCCAGGCTAAGAAATGAATTACCCTCAATCTTTCCTCACCCTTCTTCCTCCAACCACTGTGCACCAAGCCTAGCCAGTCTGGCCTCATCATCTCCTTTTCAAATTCCTCCGCCTCAGGTCTAGCCCTAGCCCTCTAAGCCCAGGATCCCCAGGGTTTGCTGACAGACACCAAGGGTAGGCAATTTTCACTAAACTGACCCAACAGCATTCTTGTTAAAATTGGACTAAGCAGGGGGGAGGAGCCAAGATGGCAGTCTGTAGCCAGCTTTCCACAGAGGCTCCCATCCAGGAGGAGAGTTAAAGGACAAAAATTTAGCAAGAAAGCCAATGGTTTGGATCTGAACCAAAAGAGAAGGTTGAAGAATGCACATCAATCATGCTGGAGCAACCTGTGACCCCAAAGATACAAACAAAAGGTACAGAACACATCACCATGCAGACAGGAGTCCCCTCCCCCATGAGAATGGCTCACAGTATACTCCATACCTCCATAGAAACAAGCTAGCAGAGTTCTGACATCCTCCCACTCTACCCCACGGGAGAGACCCTCTAAAAACCAGACCTCCTTCCCCCACTAGGGTGCCATGGCACTCTCCTATGAGGCATAAAACTGTATAAAACTGTATATATTCTCTACCTGCAAGTTCGAATGCCCGGCACTCCCCTCCACTCTCACCCTGAGGTCTGGAGGTCTGTCCCCAACGGAGTCCAGATTCTTGGACATTTTCTGGAGGGTTGTGGATGGGGCATGGACTGTTGCTGATCTGTGCTAATTATCCAGCTCAGAGTGGTGAGAGGAAAGTGAGCTGAGAGGAGGCCAAATCTGGAGAGGTGGTCCCCTGAGCACAGAGTGGCAGCTGCAGCAGCAGAAACAATGGCAGTGGGGCTCACACGCCTGGGGATGTTTTGAGGAAATACTCCCAGTCTCTAGGGGCAGCCAGGGGAAGCCAGGTGGCTTCTCTGGTTGCAGCCACCAGCAGAGTGGTCCTGCCACAGAGGCCCCAGACTCGGGAGTGAAGGGTATGCCTGAGGCAGTACCGGCTGGGGGCAGAGCACAGGGATTAGAATACACACACTAAGAAAGCCCAGCAGAGACAGCTTTACTCTGCTTCAGACACACCTGACACTCAGGGGATGAAAGCTGAGACAAAGGGCTGGAACTCACAGACTGGGTGAGACCTATTTGCAGCCCAACATCTGACCCACAAGGGAAAAATTCTGCAAACTTGTTCAGTTCTATCAGCAACATCAATCAGAGACAGGGCTGGAACTGAGTGAATTACCCCAGCCCCTATCAAGTATCCAGGTTGTCAGGCCTCACCTCCCCCTGCCAAAGAGTGACAGAGTCTGGCAGACTGGCTGAGGAGCCACAGACCCCCCTGGGACACAAGCAGGTGCAAAACTCTGGAGATCTGCTAATTGGAGGGAACTGGATCACAGCCCTGCAGGATTACCAGAGACTGGGTGTGACAGAGGGGCAAGGTGGGGAAGGAGGCATCAACCTTCCCAGGCTAATTTATTGGCTGGAGGGGCCCTCCTGAGCTCACAGAACCCTGGAGTGATTTATACTAAAGCTGCCTGCAGACTTCTGCCATCTAGTCGCCAGAGACTTTTCAACTCTTTCATTTGAGGTTGGTACTGGCTGGGACAATTGATCAGGACCTCTTCAACTGGGCCAATCACCTGAGGACTTTCCAACATTGTACACTGCGTGTGTGGTAGTGGGAAGGTTTGATTTTCCTTTTCCAATTGTTGTTGGGGGACTGGTGACCTAACTGCTGGTATTCCTCCACAGCTCAGATTCCAACACAGAGTAACCGATTCTCTAGGGTAAGACAGAGACCAGCTGAAAATAAGACAGAGCCACTTAACCCCACCACATCAAGAAGACCCCCAGTTTTGCAGGCAGTAGCAAAGTATGGTTTGGCAAAACTCTAGGGGAAAAGGTACAAACACCAGTCCCAGGTTACAGGCAAAGGAAGGACAGGTCAATCACTACTCCTAGAACCCCCAACCCAACCTATCCTGACCTACTCACCCAGCCAAATGGTGAAAAATAAATATGGGGCGGAATCAGCGGAAAAGCTCTGGAAACATGAACAACCAGAGTAAATCAACCCCTCAAGGAACAATTTGGTGGACACAAATGATGATCATATGCATAAAGAGATGGCTGAGATGTCAGAAATCAAATTCAGAATTTGGATTGCAAACAAGATCACTAAAATAGAGGAAAAATTGGAATTCAAAATTCTGGGAGCATTTCAAAAATTGTCTCAAGAAGTCAGGGAATTCAAAGACCAAATGACCAAAGACTTTGACACATTGAGACAAGAAGTTGCAGCCCTCAAAGATCTGAGAAATATAGTAGAATCCCTCAGTAACAGAATGGAGCAAGCAGAAGAAAGGAGTTCTGACATTAAAGACAAAGCTTTCAAACACTCCCAAACCTACCAAGAGCTAGAGAAATGGAAGGCAAAAACGGATCATTCTCTCAGACAGCTTTCAGATAACTCGAAGAAAACCAATATTCATCTCGTAGGGATACCTGAAAAGAACGAAGTGGCATCACAGGGCCCAGAGTCTCTTCTTTATGAGATTATGAAAGAGAATTTTCCAGACATGCCAAGAGATTCTGAAATTCAGAGAGCAGACAGTTTCAGCACCCAGCACGACTCAACCTGAATAAGACATCCCCGAGGCACATCATAATTAAGTTCACTAAAGTTAATATGAAAGAGAAAATTCTAAAAGCAACCAGATGCAAGAAATCTATTACCTACAAGGGGAAGAATATTAGAATAACTCCAGATCTCTCTGATCAAATCTTTCAAGCTAGAAGAGAATGGGCATTGGCTTTTAATCTCCTAAAACAAGATAACTTTCAACCCAGGATCCTGTACCCAGCTAAACTGAGTTTCATCTACGATGGAGAAATTAAATACTTTAATGACATCCACATGCTGAAGAAATTTGCTATAATTAAACTAGCTCTCGAGCATATCCTCAAACCTATCCTCTGTAATAACCAGCGTCATCCTCCACCATAAAAGTTTTCTCATCCAGAAACTTCTTACCAAATTCAAACTTCCACAGTGACGAAAGGTTGTAAAATTTCCACTAGATTTTCTACAGATTTATCGATATATTTTATTAATGTGAATGGCTTAAATTGTCCTGTAAAAAGGCATGGCTTGGCTGACTGGATACAAAAACTCAGGCCAGATATCTGTTGCATACAAGAATCTCACCTTACATTAAAAGATAAATTCAGACTCAAAGTAAAGGGTTGGTCATCTATATTCCA
>CAUYON010116715.1:0-36427 GCA_963573935.1 Arctocebus calabarensis
ATTGAGGCAGGTGGATTGCTTGAGCTTAGGAGTTTGAGACCCTGTTTCTTCTAAAAATAGAAATATTAATGCAGCATGGTGGCACTTTGCCTTTGGTGCCAGCTACTTGGGAGGCTGAGGCAAGGGCATTGCTTGAGCCCAGGAGTTTGAGGTTGCTGTGGGTAATGCTAGGACACTATAGCATTACCCATGGCAACAGAATGAGACTCTGTCTCAAAAAAACAAAACAAAACAAAACAATTATATTTTGCATGGCTTTATCTCCATATGAGGATTTCTATAGCCTGGAGAAGTATTCTGTGAATAGGCCTTTAAAGTAGTTTCCAAAGGAGTATAGCAATCCACTGTAACTATTATGCAGGATTATGTTGAAATTTAGTCTACATTGCTATTACTAAAATTTCTAGGCTGGTCCCAACCAGTTATGAAGTAAGAATAGTCATGGAGTCTAGGAATTGATAAAAAAGACTTTATTAAGAAAAGAGCTACCTACTTCTCCTTCCCTTCCCTGTGAGGATAACTAAGCTGTCACCATGAATACCAAGACTGCTATTTCTTCTTCTATTTGCATATGGCATCCTCCCAGGTAATTTATGGAGCAAATCCTGACACAGCTCCAGAAGAAACCATATAGCTCCTTTCTTATCATTAGAAACTAAAAGACCAAAATGTTTAAAGACAGAAGAGATTTCTCTCAAAAAAAAAAAAAAAAAAAATTCACTCCCAGGACTCTGTGCTTCTGACCATATATACAGTTCCTCTAACCATGCAACTCCGCCATCATAAATAGGAGAAGGGCACTTCTAGAACCTTGCCCTCTAACCTCTGCTCCTCTTCCTCTCTGCTTCTCCTGGGAGTTGAGGAACGCTGGAAAATAGCTGCAGGGCTTGGCTTCCAGTTGGCCAAGCCCATGCTGATTTCTCTATGGGACATTTTCAATCTCCGTTCTTGGCAGGAAACTGAAGTACTACAAAAGCTGTCAGCTGAATGAAAATATGTTGAAGAGCAAAGGGGTGGGAGTGATGGAAATGTGGAGAGGAAGGGTTTAACAGAGTTCCAGACTTGTGGTTGTACACCCCAGCCTAACCACCAACTGTAAGAAAGCTTGTCTGACGCTTGAGATTTACAAAATCAAAAGGACTGAAACCCTCTTTTTTATTCCATGTACCTTATGCAACTCCTCCAACTAGGCTAAATGATCTGCATTTGTTTTACTAGCACCTGTCCTTCCTTATTGAGGTGTTCATTCTTTCCAACATAGATATTGAGTAACTGATGTGCCAGACAATTTGCTAAACATGAGATACTGACTCATCCTTTTATTTCATAAATGTTTACTGACCACCTAAGACACTGAACTAGTGGGGGTAAAGGAGCCAACTAAAAGGGCAAAGGTTTGTTCTCATGGAGCTTACTTTCTAAGGGGGCAAAACACAAAGGAAAAAATAGGGACTTTGAAGATGGGCGCTATTGAGGGACAAGGTTGATGCCCAGTTCGAAGATTACTATTATGTATAAGGTATTAAGGGAAAGCTTCATGGCTAAGTTCATGTTGAGCAGAGACATGAAGGAAGTAAGAGAGGGGGCCAAGTAGCTATTGGGAAGACAGTGTTCCAGGGAGAGGAAACGGAAGCACAAAGGCTCTGAGATGGGAGTGTGTTTGGCGTGGCATGGAAACAGCAACAGTGGAAACAGTACGAAAATGCTCTTACCCTCATGGGGTGTAGAGTCTGTCTGGAGGCTAGAGTTGGGAGATAGCTAGTAAGCAGGTATCTTCCTAATACATGTCTAAATTGGGGCTGGTAGGTGGCAACAGGGAAACACAGATGAGCCTGCAAGATCCTATAAAGATACCCAGTCAAATCTGAGGGAGCATTCCCTTGGGAAATGTAGTCAAACTAAAATCCAGAGGGCCAGGCACCTATAACCTAGCGCTCTGGAGGCTGAGGCTCAAGCACTCCTTGCTTGAGCTTAGGAGTTGGAAACCACCCTGAGGAAGAGTGAGACCCCATCTCTACAAAAAAAAAAGAAAGAAAGAAAGGAAGGAAGGAAGGAAGAAAGAAAGAAAAAAAAGATTAGCCAGGCATTGTGGCAGGCCCCTAGGCTGAGCCAAGAAGATGGCTTAAGCCCAGGTGTTTGAAGTTGCCTTAAGCTAGGAAGCCATAGCATTTTACCCAGGGCAACAGAGTGAGGCTCTGTCTCAAAAAACAAACAAACAAGGGCCCAGTGCGGTGGCTAATGCCTGTAATCCTAGCAATCTGGGAGGCCCGAGGCAGGTGGATTGCCTGAATCCAAGAGTTCAAGACCATCTTGAGTTAGAGAAAGACCCTGTCCCTAAAACTAGCTGAGGGTTGTGGTGGATACCTGTAGTTCCAGCTACCTGGGAGGCTGAGGCAAGAGGATCACTTGAGCCCAAAAGTTTGAGGTTATTGTGAGCTATGACACCAGAGTACTCTACCCAGGGTGACAAAGTGAGACTCTGTCTCCAAAAAACAAAAACAAACTCCTGAATCCAGAGAAGTAGAGGATCATCTGGTGAAGGGGAAGGAGACTTGGAAGTGTGCGGAAAGCATTTCCTTTATAAGGGACTAGTGTGTGTTCCAAGAGGTGAAAGAGAACTAATTCTATGAAATAAAGGATCTAGGCATCTGGCTTACAGGGAATAAGGGAGAAGACATCTTTGATAAGTTGGAAGATAGGACCTAAGGACAAATGAACAGGTTCTTTTGCAGTTTTGAATTTACTTAGCTGTTTAAAATAAATAGCTGTACTATCTGCCTTCCCTGATGGACCAAGCAAGCTCCAGGGGGTGGAGATGGGAGAAGGCCAGGACCCTGTCTTATCCCCTACCATATCCCCAGTACCTACCCGGAATGTGGCACACAGCAAGGGTACATTGTTTATATTTATTGACTGGCTGACTGGCTGTTTAACAACTCAAACAATCTGACACAACCATCTGAAAGTCTCAGTATCGAAAACGCAGCTTGCCTTTTGTGAGTGATTGGCTCTGCCAGATTCTAGAAAAGGCCAGCAGACTCAGTAGTATTCAAAGCTGTGATTTCAGTTTCAGAATCACAGAGAAGTCCTTCCATAGAGGAGGAGAACCCAAGTGGCACATTGACCCTTCACGATACTGAGACGAGGCTGTGTTCTCATGTTGACTTGGTGCTAGTGCACGTCTCATCTGGCTCCACATTTCCTCACTTCATTCTTGGTATTGAAAAGTGAAATGGGCCAGACAAGGTGGCTCAGGTCTGTAATCCCAGCACTTTGGGAGGCTGAAGCAGGAACATTGCTTGAAGCCAGAAGTTCAAGACCAGCATGGGCAACATAGAAGACCCACCAGGCAGGGTGGGTCATGCCTGTAATCCCAGCACTCTAGGAGGCTAAAACAAGTGGATCACCTGAGCTCAGAAGTTGAAGACCAGTCTGAGCAAGAGCAACACCCCATCTCTAAAAACTAGCCAGACATTGTGGCAGGCGCCTGTTGTCTGAGCTACTTGGGAGGCTGAGACAAGAGGTTGGCTTAAGCCCATGAATTGGAGGTTGCTGTGAGCTATGGCGCCATAGCTCTCAAGGGCAACATAAAGAGACTCTGTCTAAAAAAAAAATAGCAAGACCCACATCTATAAAAAAACTTTTAAAAATTAGCCTAGCACAGTAGCATGCACCTGTAGTCCTAGCCACTCAAGGCTGAGGCAGTAGGATTGCTTGAGCCCAGGAAATCAAGGCTGCAGTGTGCTACAATGGTATCACTGCACTCCAGCCTGGATGACAGCAAGACCCTGTCTCTAAAAGTAAGGCTGTGTGGTGGCTCATGTCTGTAATCCTAGCATTCTGGAAGGCCAGGGTGAGGAGTTTGCATGAGACCAGGAGTTTAAGACCAGCCTGAGCAAGAGCAAGACCTTTTCTCTAAAAAAAAAATTGAAAAAAAATTACCTAGGCATGGTGGCATATGCTGGTATCCCCAACTCTTGGGAGGCTGAGGCAGGGGTATCACTTGAGCCCAGGAGTTTGTGATTGCACTAAGCTGTGATGATGCCACCCCACTCTAGTCCAGGCAACAGAGTGGGATATTGTGTCAAAAAAACCCCATAACATAAAAAAAAAAAAAAAAAAAAAAGGCGGCTCGGCGCCTGTGGCTCAGCGGGCTAAGGCTCCAGCCACGTACACCTGAGCTGGCAGCTTCGAATCCAGCCCAGGCCCGCCAAACAACAATGACGGCTGCAACCAAAGAATGGCTGGGGCGTTGTGGCGGGCGCCTGTGGTCCCAGCTACTTGGGAGGCGGAGGCAAGAGACTCGCTTGAGCCCAGGAATTGGAGGTTGCTGTGAGTTGTGATGCCACAGCACTCTATCCAGGGTGTCAGCTTGAGGCTCTGTCTCAAAAAAAAAAAAAAAAAAAAAAGGGAAGACAGGAAAATATCATTCTATTATTTAGAGAACAAGTGCTGTGTTACCTAATAACACCAATAGACTGATTGTCAAGACATTTTCACTATGAGAAAAAAGTATATAACTTTGGAATAAAAGTACAGAGATTTAGTCAAGGGTTCTCTTTTTTGTAAGCCTGAAGATCAACTTTTCGAAGACAATTCTGTATATTTGCCTTTGGGGCTAATGGAACAGGATTGAAGCTTGCCTCCCCAGCCTCTGCTTCTCCTTTTCCTCCTTCCCAGAAGCCTTCATCGTCCATGAAAGGATACCTGGGGCTCTGGGGAAGTGAATTCTCCCCAGGACAGAAGCAGGCAACCCAGGTGCAGCCTATATGCACTTTTGGTTCACTTGGCCACAATCACCAATTCCAGGCTGCAAATGGAAAACATTCTGCCCTTGTTCTTTGGAGTGAATCTCTAGTGTTGTACTTGGAATGTGGGACTAAGGCACCCTTCCTTCTGCTCTGTGCGGTGAGATTGAAGCCCAGGACCTGGAACAGAAGTGGCTATTTTTTGCCACCAGCAGGGGGCTCCACCATGTGAGCAGTGCTGATTTATTGGAGGCCAGAGCTGAGAGAATTGAAGGGAAACAGTGGTGGAGCCTGAATTCGAACTGCACCTTAAACAGGCTCTGTTTCTGAACTGCTCCACTAAGTGGCCCAGACATTCTATTTATTGGTTAAATTGGGACTTCTGTAATCGGTAGTCAAATTATCCTAGCTGGTAAGGGTGATGGAAATTCAGAAACCACTTTGTGCTCTTTAAAAATATATAAGCATGTATAGAAAATCAGAATGATTTTCTTCTGTTACACTGATTTTTAAGTGAAATTTCCCAAGAATTAATGCCTTAAATATATAAATATTTTGTACAAATAAAAATGTATGTTTTGTTTTTGGGTTTTTTTTTTTGAGACAGAGCCTCACCTGTCACCCCTAGATAGAGTGCCCAGGTGCATAGCTCACAGCAACCTCAAACTCCCCAGCTCAAGTGATCCTCTTGCTTTGGCCTTCGGAGCTGAGATTATAGGTGCCTGCCACCAAGGCTACTTAGTTTTTCCATTTTTAGTAGAGACAGGTTTCACTCTTGCTCAGGCTGGTCTTGAACTCTTGAGCTCAAGAAATCTACCTGCCTTAGCCTCTCAGAATGCTAGGATTGCAGGTGTGAGCCACAGAGCACAATCTAAATGTATGCTTTTTTGTTCGTTGGTTTGTTTGTTTGTTTTTGGGACAGAGTCTCACTTTGTTACCCTCAGTAGAGTGCGGTGGTGTTGCTGCTCACAGCAACCTCCAACTCTTGGGCTTAAGTGATCCTCTTGCCTCAGCTTCCCGAGTAGCTGGGCCTACAGGCACCATCACAATTCCTGGCTAATTTTATTTTATTTTATTTTGCAGTATTTGGCTGGGGCCGGGTTTGAACCCACCACCTCTGGTATATGGGGCCGGCACTCTACTCCTTTGAGCCACAGGTGCCGCCCCCGGCTAATTTTAGAGGTGAGGTGTCACTCTGGCTCAGGCTGAATGTATGTTTTGTTTTGTTTTGAGACAGAGTCTCACTTTGTGGCTCTGGGTAGAGTGCCATGGTATCATAGTTCACAGCAACCTCAGACTCTTTGGCTCAGGAGATCCTCTTGCCTCAGCTTCCCAAGTAGCTGGGACTACAGGTGCTCACCACAACGTCTGGCTATTTTTTAGAGTTGGGGGTCACTCTGGCTCAGACTGGTCTTGAACTCTTGACTTCAGGCAATCCACCTGGGATGGTCTCCAAAGTACTGGGATTACTCGCATAAGCCACCGTACCTGGCCCTTGGTTTTTTTTTTTTAATGCCAGCAGTACAAAGGGGTATACAATGAGAAGAGGGTGTCCATACCATTCTTCTCAATTCCTTATCCTAAGGCAACATTTTATTTTATTTATTTATTTATTTTTTTTTTGTAGAGACAGAGTCTCACTTTATCACCCTGGGTAGAGTGCCGTGGCGTCACACTGCTCACAGCAACCTCCAGCTCTTGGGCTTAAGCGAGTCTCTTGCCTCAGCCTCCCTAGTAGCTGGGACTACAGGCGCCCGCCACAGCGCCCGGCTATTTTTTTGTATTTGCAGTTCGGCCGAGGCCGGGCTTGAACCCGCCACCTTCGGTATATGGGGCCGGCGCCCTACTCGCTGAGCCACAGGAGCCGCCCTTTTTTTTTTTTTTTGAGAATGCATTTGACCAGTTCATTTCATCCATTATAGAAGTGAAATGGAACAAGGACATAAGGAAGACATCAGTGGCCCTTGGGTGAAGAAAGGTGAGCTACACTATTCATAGCAAACCATCTCATGAACAAATCTATGGTGATAACAAGATAAAACACTTCCCAGTAACCATTTTCATATCCTCTTGGTTTAAAAAGACCAAGAAAGGAAAATGCACATTTTCTCTGAAATTGCCATGGAACATTCCTAATAGATTGTTTTTTAATTTTATTGTCTTTATTATTAAATCATAGCGGTGTACATTCCTAATAGATTTGAAAGTGCTATTGACGTCCCTGTAAATCATATATTTTTGTTAAAATCTGTGCTTTTCATGAGTGAGTGTTGCCATCCACATCAGCCCCACCACTATCTGACTAACCCTGCTAGGCTACCATTCATTTCTAAAATTGACAATTGGTAACTTTTTGAAATTCCAGGGGTTCAAGTAGATAAAATGGAGAAGAATGACCCCCACCATGTGCCCATTCTTACCAAGGTCCAGTCAGTGTTCTGAACACTTTTTTTTATCCTTTCTGTTCTTGTGAGAGCACCTACAAGGCTTTTATCTCCACTTTATAAACAAAGAAGTAAGTCACTGTGAAATTAACTAAGTTGTTCTAAGAAATGGCGGAGTCTGGATGTCTACCCAGATGTTTTGGCTCCTGAGCCTATGGTCTTACACACCTTCTTAAATTCTCTGTGAAAGGTAGAAATTAATTTTATAAGCTGACCCTGGAGCAGTACGTAAAGGCTAATTTTAACCAATCCAATCATACAACAGACACT
This sequence comes from Arctocebus calabarensis, assembly GCA_963573935.1. Taxonomy (NCBI): domain Eukaryota; kingdom Metazoa; phylum Chordata; class Mammalia; order Primates; family Lorisidae; genus Arctocebus; species Arctocebus calabarensis. Next base: position 7,463 of record CAUYON010116715.1, read on the forward strand.
TTCCCATCCTGAGCCATAATCAAACTATCTTGCAGGGAATGGTTACCTTTTAGCAGTTGCCCAAATCACCCTTGTCTTTCTGCAAAACATTCCTAGTACTTGTTCTTTTCCCTTTCTCGAAAAGTCTGAAATGTCACCAATTAGAAAAGTTATTTAATGCCAGGAGTACCTTCTTATTAAAATTAAACATCTTAGGTTCAGTGCCCATATCTCAGGGGTTAGGGTGCCAGCCACATACACCAGGGCTGTTGGATTCAAACCCAGCCTGGGCCTGCTAAACACAACAATGACAACAACAACAACAACAAAATAGCTGGGCGTTGTGGCAGGCGCCTGTAGCCCCAGCTACTCAGGAGGCTGAGGCAAGAGAATTGCTTAAGCCCAAGAATTGGAGGTTGCTGTGAGCTGTGAGGCCACAACACTCTACTGAGGGTGACACAGTGAGACTCTGTCTCAAAAAAAAAAAAAAAAAGACAGGGATTATTAGCCAGGCATGGTGGCTCATACCTAGAATCCTAGCAGTCTGAGAGACTGAGGTGGGAGAATTGCTTGAGGCCAGGAATTCAAGGTTAGCCTAAGCAAGAGTGAGACCCTGAGTGAGAGAGATATGGGTCTCTACAAAAATAAATAAATAAATAAACATCTTAATATTAGAGCTATAACAAATTGTTTAAAACCATATTTTATCTATCCATACCTAGTTATCAACTCCCCATCCCATATCAGAAACAATTGAAGAAAATTTTCAAAGATAAATTTAACAAATAACATTGAAAGAGCATGCATTAAAAGAGGAATTAAAAGGGGAAAAAAGGCAACCCCAAAATAGAGACACAACATGGAGGCAGAAATGGGGTTTGAAATGCATTCCATTGTAATGGACGCAGTTCCTTTGAATGAGCCACAAATTTGACTCTGAGCTTTCTAGCAGCCAACTCAAAAAGGGAAACTTGGTCAGTTACATAATTTACTGTCCATAAGCTTAAAATAAACCAAATGCTCCGAAGTATGACTATGCGCGGTGTTAACACCAGACGCTGATGAAGTCCCCACAAAGAAGGACATTATGTAAAGTGACAAACAGCATTCCTGATAGCATCCTTACAGGAAATGCCATGGTGGGTTTTAACAGGCTGCTGCTTAGGCCCACTTTCAGTGGAAGTGAAATGACTCACACCATAGCAACAGTCTGTAAAATAATCTGGGTGGAGAAAGAGAATGGACTATACAAGATAATTAACTCTTTACAGATTTGACTTGACCCAAGAATAATAAAAAACACTAACAAAAAGAACTAATATTTACTGATGCAAGCACTCAGTAAGCATTATTCCTTTAATTCTCATAACAAATACGAAGACGACTTATTATGTTCCACTGGGTTACAGGTAAGGAAACAGACTTAAGAGTGAAGGGACTTGTCCTTACAATTGGTAAGCAGACATAGGATTTGAACCCAAAGCAATGGCTTCCAACCACAATCCTTTAAACAATGAGTATTGTTCCTCATCAGTGAGCTTCAGATAAACATCAATGACCTTAAGACTACTCAACACAGATTATATGATTTACTGACAAAGCTGGAAGTAACAAAAGATAAGAATGCCTATGGAAAGGATCACCCACCTTCGCTTGCCCCTGTTGTTAAAGCAAATGCCTTTTCCTCCAAGCACCTAATGAAGACTGAAAAGTTTCAGAGAATGGGAAGAAGAAGTAAGTACTTCAATGCATAGAAGCTTTGGGAGCAAGAATAGATGCAGGAGGGAATTAGGGCATCAGCCCACATGGTATTGGATCTTTGCATGGGGTCTTAATACAACAGGAAGGGGGGAAATGGAAAGAAAATAAGGCAAAGACCACTTTGCCTAGTTCAAAACAATCTGCTTGGGTCTTGGGTCTACACGAGGCTCCTATGCTGATTATAAGTAGCTGGATATCTTCAATCTCTAATGTGTCCAAAGGTAAACAACTCTCCACATTTATAGTGGACAACTCCTGAGGGATAAGACAGAACTGAGCACAGGAAGACCTCCTTGACCCCTCAGAAAGATGAGCTTTCTGGGAAGAAAATCCCAGGCAGATGCCCTGGGGTAGGGTTGTACTTGCCCACGGAAGGAAGAGCAAGAAGGTGCCTGATGTTCTAGGGCATGGTCAGATCACTTAGGTTCCTTACGTCACTGTAGGGACTGGATTTCATTCCAATTGCAAAGGAGAAACCATTGGAGGGCTTTGAACAGGATATGTGATTTGATTTACACCTCTGAATCTGAGTCTGCAGAGTAGAGACTGCAAGCAATAACTGAAAGACTACATCATTTCTGAGCCTACTGCTGTATTTCAGGTAACACAGAAGGGCTTTGTCTAAGGCCTTAGTAGGAAAATATTTTGTAAAGTGATAGGATTTAGGGTATATAATAGAACTTCTCTAAAGTGACCACCCAGGGGACTGTAACAAACTGGTCAACATACAGAGGTATTCAACATAAAGATCTAGGTTTACTAGCTGAAGCAGGGGGATCGCTTGCGCTCAAGAGTTTAAGGTTGGTGAGTGATGATACCATGGCACTCTAACTGGGGTGACAGAGCAAGACCCTGTCTCAAAAACAAAAAAAAAAAAGTTCAGTAAAGAGAGGGGAAGCTGACAATTTGACACAGTGGGTAAAGACAGCTTTTTCAAGATTTTCTTTAGCAGAGAGTGGAAAAATGCAAACTTTGCTGCAGAAAGATATGGAAATAAGGCATTTGTTTGCTTTGAATAGGAGGCATTACAGGGAAGGAGGGATGAATGAAAGATGTTTCAAGAAAGAGCTTCGATAAGTATAGGAGCAAAGACCATGTCTGGGCCCAGGAGATGGAACCCCATGCATGAGCTGAGAGGTTGGCTCAGAGAGACTCTGAGTTGGTTCAGCCACGGTGACAGGAAGACAGGAAGATTCGGGTACAAGTGGGCAGATTTAATGGTAACAGTAGGTAGTAGGAAGTTCTTTTTAGAGAGCTGCTATTTTCTCAGATAAAATTAGGAGAAGTATCATGAACTGAGACCTAGGAGGAGAGAAAATGCTGCAAATCTGACGACAAAGAAGGCACGAAAGAGACCTCTCAGAAGTACTCAAGTGGACGTGCCAGGACAATAGAACCAGCAGGCAGGAACAAGTGCAGGTTGAAGTTTGTGGTTATGAACTTCAAGCACCACAGTCCCCACACTGGTGGGTTTTTCCTTACCCTGTTCATCTTCTTTAATTCCAGGGTGGAGTCAATGAGACTGAGATTTGGCCTGATTTGGGATTTCACTAAGAGTAGACAGAAGGGGAGAGGACCAGAACGTTGAGATATCTACACAGATCATGGTGGAAGCTCTCAAATAAGGAAGAAAATGTGAATGATGGACTGGGAAGGGATGCTGGTTATAAAGGTATCAAATTACAGAGCAAAAAGATCTCTCAGGCAGTAAAATCAGACACAGCAAATGAGATCACAGATATTCTCTCTAAGATCTCTTCAAGAGACTGCACTAGCTACTGAGAAATGTGGTAGCAAAGCCAGGGATGAGAAAAATCTCAGTATTTCTGTCCGCGTCAGATTTAGTCAGCAGAGAACAAGCGTACAAGGATAATAAATGCAGCAGAATAAAGTCTTCTCACATTTAAGATCAGAGATAATAGAACCTGGGGAGACTTTTCTGATAAGGGATAAAACACTTCAAAAAATAATGTATTTGCCCAATTAAATTTTTTATCATCAGATCACAGAAGAATTTTATTATCCTTACATATGAATGAGGAAGTTACCAAAGGTGAATGAATAGAACCATAAATTTTCATTTTTTGAAAGACGCAAGTCATTATATACAAACATTATATTCTTTGCTCCTTCATAAAGAATAGTTCATTTATTTCCTAACATCAACTTTAATTGGCTTAGAGAACCTGAATTTCAAAGCTAAATGTCTAGATGTTAATTTCACTGTTCTGTTTCAGTAGATATGAATGTTGATGCCCTCTCAAAATTTATGTGTTGCAACCTAATCCCCAATGTGACAATATTAGGAGGTGGGGACTTTGGGAGGTGACTGGCTCATGGATGGGATCGGCATCATTGTAAAAGAGGCTCCTGAGAAACCCCTTTCCCTTTGTACTATGAGAGGACACAGCAAAAGGGAACCAGGAAGCAGGCCCTCCATAGACGGCGCATCCGCCTTGAACTTGGACTTCCTGTGACTTCCTAGAACTGTGAGTAATAAACCACCATTGTGTCTAAGCCACCTAGTTTATGATATTTAGTTATATGGCCTGAGCAAAATAAGACAGTAGATTTTTGTTTTGGAAAGTACCAAGAGATGTGCCTAAAATCCCAGTATGGTTTCTTTTAAATGTATGATTTTATGACAATTTTATTCACCTTCTCTATCCTTTATATCCAACACTTCTAGAGTTGACCTAAATTGGGCAACTCTAAGGAAAACGAAAACATTTACCTTTCGGTCCTTTGATTCTCACTGGCTTCTTCTTAAGTGAAAGGGCAAGAATAAGTCTGCCACTCTTGCATTGGGAGCTGGTGTCAGTTGGAAAGGAGGATGTTAGAGGGCTGGAGGGATGTGGATACTGATCAGGGAAAAGTTGTGACCCCAAGGTGGCAACGACTCAGCTTTACTGGGTGTCTCTGACAAGTCCCTCACAGCAGGACTCCATCCCAAGTCTATGGCATGGAGAGTGCTACTCAGAAGGGGAAGAGGGCAATGAACTCCCAGGAGAGAAAGGGATGGAAGGGGGAGGCATGTCCCACATCCCAGAAGTTTAGCACCTTACAACCATAGAGTTGCATCCTGCCTACAGACAGTGGATGAAGATCAGGTTTCAAAGGGTTTGCAGAGCAAGCTAAAGGACTAAAAATCTACTTGTTTGGACTAAAACAAATGGACAGGAAAAAAACTAATTTGGCTCACTGAGCTTCTGAATTAACAGGTCTAGGCCCCCAGTAATGAGATCAACTACCTAGGGACCAATACACAGAGTCCCTCTTCAGCTCATTTTTATAATAGAGGAAGTAGGGAAAATACCTTCAAAAAGTGTTTTAATGAAATAGAAAACTAGAAACCTATTGGTTCCCCCTTTCAAAATTCCAAAGTTCCCTAAGGTTACAGTAATTATAATAATTTAATATTTGTGGAATGCTTACAATGTGCTGAGTAATCTATACTTTTTCTTTTAATTTTTACAACAATTCTTTAAGCTAAAGTTTGTGTCCCATTTAGCACACTGAAAAATTGAACACAGAGAGGTTCCCCAAGTGACTTAAGTTTGCACAGTCAGGGGAAAGTGAATGGGGCTTCAATTCTGGGTGGTCTAACTGTGCAGTTAATGTTTTTGACTAACTAAATAGGTGGTCACTGGAGCAGTTCTCTGGATTCAGGGAATGGAACAGCCAACAGAGAATTTTCCTGAACATTTGCATGCAATTTATGCCCTTCTTCCCCAGCACCTACCCAATGATGCCCATGCATTGCTTCGCTACTTCTGATTAACATGAGGACCACAAAAATCTAAAAGTAAGTTCAGAATAAAAATGAACAAAAATGGTCATTAATACAAAGAAACACAGGAGAAGTTCCAACCTCATCTCTTCACCTCTCTGGGACTCTAAGTCTCTGATGTTAGAAGTCAATGTTCTGCCGTAGACTCCACCTAGGTGCAGAGGAGAATGACTAAGAGTTGACCTTGTTAGGTAGGGATAAGGAGGAAGAGAGGGTGTCCATGGACAGACCAACCAGAAAAAGGTAGAGAAACCACAAAGTAGAGATATAATCATGGTTACAAAAGAGGGTCTTAGGAGCATGAACACAATTAAAAAGTGACCTCAAGTGGCCTACGCTCATTAGCACAGTGAAAAAAAAATCACACCTACCCACAAATCACACATACCCCCCAGAAAACGCCCCACAATGTTAAAAATGGTTAGGACTCACCATTCCAGGAATTCTCCACCCCTTTATGAGTAAATCCCCAATTTAACATGGAATTAAAACCTTGGTATAAAGGGGAGAACCTTACATTCAATCCCAGTCCCCGTTCCCTCTCTGGGACATACTGAGCTTGCTTAATAAATCTCAGTGGTCAGCTTGCTTCTATCTGTTTGGCTTGCCCCATTTTGTTCTATGGATTCAGTACCAGGAATCTTGCTTCAGGCCTGGGAACCAAGAACCAGGGAACATGAACCTGACATTCAGGAACCAAACCTGAAATTCTCACGTCTTAGTAGAGTGGAGGTGATCATACAGCTAAAGTCAATGGCCAAACATTCTTATAGTGATTTAAACAAAAGTAAAATAAAATGAACAGAGGCAACAATGTTGTGAGATTCCCTGTAGCAGTTCCACCCTAGTTCACCTGCACACACAGAGGAGAGGGTTCTATATACTATGTGCCCCATTGTTTCCTAGTACTGCTATCACAAATTACCATAGACTTCGTGACTTGAAAAGCAACAAAAATTTATTATCTTACAGATGTCCACAAAGAGTCTTATAGGGGAGGAGGGAATCAAGGTGCTCCCAGGGCTGTGTTCCTTTTGCAGGCTCTAAGGAGAGTCTGTTTTCCACCTTTCTGGGCTGATGGCCCCTTCATACCCTCAAATCCAGTAATTGCATCCTCTGACCCCTATGCCTCTCTCATAGTTCCTTCTCTCAGACATTCTTATCTCCCTTTTTGACCCATAACAACCCGATGATTACCTTGTGCCCACCCAGATAATCCAGGATAATCCTCCTAGCTCTACAAAATCCTATTTATTCACAGGTTGCAGGGGTTAGGGCATGGATAGCTTTGGGGGGAAATGATTCAACCTACTCACAGCCCCATGCATGTGCGTGCTGAGTAGAGAACCATTCTTCTCTAAGACCACCTCCCTAACAAATCTCAAGTCTTCATATGTAAATTTGACAAAACAATCCAAAATACTATCGACAAATTTGAAATTAACAAATGAAATTAAAAATTCCCAGACGAAATTGCTGTGGTACACATAACAGAAGTCGCTGCTAGAGGTAAGACTCAGCATGATGCTTTACCCAAATATGTACGTAAATTTTCTGAGAGATTATCTTGTATAGTAGGAAAAGTCATACTCTTCAAGGACCCCACTGGTTTAGTGATTCTAATTTCAGTTTTGAAATGATTTTTGTTCAAAAGTAAAATTTTAAAGTCCAGAATTCATTGATGAATTAAAAAATCTCAATCTGCATCAATCTCAGCACAGAAAACAGACAACTGTGGTTCCAGAAAAGACTTTAAGCCTCGTTATCTTTTTATGACCTTATAGCCAAAGTCATAACAGCAAACATCAAAGGCATTTAACTATGGAGAAACAAATCTGGTACCTTCTAATTGAGTTACTTCTAAACAGCCAGTGATAATAGCCAACATCTACCTTTTCATATTGTGTCACTAAATTTTGCCCAGCAATGGAGCACTGTAGTTAGCAGTAACTCACTTTCACAATTGAAGGAATAGGGCTCCAACAGTGAACTGACATGTCCAAGGACACACTGCTGGTGACTGAGAGTGGTAGAACTGTGTTTCCACTCAAAGCTAGTCTATTTTATGTTACCACAGCAGAATACCTGAGCCTGAGTAACATATAAATAGGTTTATTTGGCGTATCATTCTGGTGGCCGTAAAGTCCAAAATGAGGCAGCTGCATCTAGGGAAGGGCACAATGCTGTTTCCACTCAGCAGTAGGAAGGGGTGTTGGTGTGTGCAGAAAGATCACATGGGAAGAGACGAAGCAAGACCCAGAAACTGAGGGAGCTGACTCTTTTTAACCACCTGCTCTCACAGGAACTACGCCATTACCAAGAGAGGGAGAACTCACTCACCTCCCACCCAGGAAGAAAATTTATCCATTCATGAGGGATTCTCTCCCAAGATCCTCAAAACTCCCAACATAGTCCCAACAGAGAACAAATTTCTACATGGTTATGGCTGGGACAAACCACATCCAACCAATAACACTCCTTAAATTCTGCTAGGGTGTTTCCCCATCATCCTTGTCGCCATGCTCTCCAGGATAATCCTAGTAAGGCTACCCTTACACACAAAATCCCCCACCTTGCTCACGCGTTTCCTGGAGTTTTATGACCTGCCTTTTTCTTTTACCTAGAATAAAAGCCTTTCCAAGATCTCTGTGTTCATTCTTTATCAAATTTAATGTAGCAATGCATTTAGATTGTTGCTGAAATCAAGGGATTTCATGTTTCAGCATTCCTACAGGTTCTAAAATAGTCTGCACATCGACCAGAATGATTCATCAATTTCTTTTAAATATATTGAAAATATAACAATGTTGACAATTTAGAAAATATCAAAGGAAAGTGAGTCTTTATCTCAACATATAAAATTTGAGGATTTTTTTGCATATTTTCTTTGAAATTTCACTACAGTTACTTACTTGCACTTAGAATACAGATACTTTCAAATTCCATTTCCTCATTGTGCCAGACTTAACCAATCTGTAGAAACTGTGTGGTATTCTGATTCTTCATTTATACAGAGGATAACAAAGAACTGTATACATATTTTAAGAAAAGAAAAAAACTGTATTAAAATTGTAATCCTCAAGTCATCCTTAACATCTACAATTACAAAACATAGAATATGTGACAAATAGGATCAGTATTTATTGAAGATTAGAATTTTAATACAATATTTTCCTTTCTTAAAATGTACACACATTTCATGGCACCCTTTGTGTATTTTCTTCAAATATTTTCAAAGCATACCTTTCATTTCATTTGTTTTTTTCTTATGCAGATTAATATTTTAAAATAACAATATGGTTTTCTTTGTAAACTTTTTTCTATCAAATCACAAGTAGGGAAGACCTTTTTACCTTTCCATTATTCTGATAAATCAACAATTTTATTCTAACCATGATTTGTTTTATGTTCAACTCTCTACCCCTAAACTATTCTATTTTAAAAAACTGGTTTTGATACAAGATGTGGATATAATTAACTAGTTGTCCCAATACAATTTTTCTTTTCTTTTTTTTTTTTTTTTTTGCTGTTTTTGGCCGGGGCTGGGTTTGAACCTGTCACCTCCAGCATATGAGGTTGGTGCCCTACTCCTCTGAGCCACAGGTGCCACCCGCAATACAATTTTTATCCTTTCTAAAAATAATTTTTGCTCCATAGCTTCATGTTCTTTCTTACGTATTACATAAATCGAAGGCAAGGGTTGATTTATAATACAACACTCCTTTTCTTTAATGTCCTATTGGTATATATATATTTATGTTTAATGCATCTCTTTCTGGTTACTTCAATATGTACTTGAATTTGAGTATTGCCTATGAATATTTAATTCAATACTGAACATATATTTTAACAAATATTTCAACGTTTATTGTTACTGGAATATTTTGTTTACTGTGACTTGGCTATAACCAAAAGGATTAACCTGCTTGTTTACCATTCTTCTCTCAAAATAGAAACTCATTTTAGCTGACAATTACTACTTATACAAATATTTAACTCATTTCTCTGGCTTTTCAGTAAGACATAAAGATTAAAAATTCATAAATGTAGATAGAAATAAAAATAATTATATCATCACTAATTACCCAGGTTGACTTCAAAATTCAGTTAGCTAATCAAAGAAATGTACCAGGTAGTAAGGAGGAGAAATTCTCCTACGTGTTTTAGGTGGAGAAAACAAAGGACATTTGACCTTTGAACAACACAGGTTTGACCTGCGTGGGTACAGATTTTTATCAATCATATCTGGATTGACAAAACAGTATTTGTGGAATTCAGAACTAAAGGATATGGAAGGTCTTTTTTTATTGTTTTTATTATGAAGTCATAGCTGTACATTAGTGCAATCAAGGGGTACAATGTGCTGATTTCATATACAATCTGAACTATTTTTATCAAACTGATTAACATAGCCTCCATGGCATTTTCTTAGTTATTGTATGAAGATATTTGTGTTCTGCATTTACTAAGTTTCACCTGTACCCTTCTAAGATGCACCATAGGTGTGGCCCCACCAATTACCCTTCTTCCACCCCAACATCCCCCTTCCCCTTCCCTCCCTTACCCCTTTCCCCATATTCATGTGCTATAGTTGGGTTATAACCTTCATATGAAACCTATAAATTAGCTTCATAGTAGGGCTGAGTACATTGGATACTTTTTCTTCCATTCTTGATACTTTGCTAAGAAGAATATGTTCCAGCTCCATCCATGTAAATGTGAAAGAGGTAAAGTCTCCATCTTTCTTTAAGGCTGCATAGTATTCCATGGTATACATGTACCACAATTTATTAATACATTCGTGGGTCGATGGGCATTTGGGCTTCTTCCAGGACTTAGCAATTATGAATTGGGCTGCAATGAACATTCTGGTACAAATGTCTTTATTATGATGTGATTTTTGGTCTTCTGGATATATACCTAGTAAAGGAATTGTAGGATTGAATGGCAGGTCTATTTTTAGATCTCTAAGTATTGTCCAAACATCCTTCCAAAAGGAAGGGATAAGTGTGCATTCCCACGAGCAGTGTACAAGTGTTCCCTTTTCTCCACATCCACGACAACATCTCTGGTTTTAGGATTTTGTCATGTGGGCTAATCTTACTGGAATTAGGTGATATCTCAGAGTAGTTTTGATTTGCATTTCTCTGATGATTAAGGATGGTGAGCATTTTACTGTTCATGAGAGTGGTTCCGCAGGGCCTTGGTAGAGTGCTGTGGCATCAGAGCTCACAGCAACTTCAAATTCTTGGGCTAAAATGATTCTCTTGCCTCAGCCTCCGAAGTAGCTAGGATTATAGGTGCCCAGCACAGCTCCTGGCTATTTTTAAAGATGGGGTCTTGCTCTTACACAGGCTGGTTTCAAACCCATAAGCTCAGGCAATCCACTCACCTCCCAAAGTGCTAGGATTACAGGTGTGAGCTCCCACGCCCAGCTCCATACTTCTTTCCAAAGAGGCCGTATTAGTTTCCAATCCCACCACAGTGTAAAAGTGTTCCCCTCTATCCACATTCAGGTCAGCATCTACAACTTTGGAATTTTGTCATGTGGGCTAATATTACTGGGGTTGGGTGATATCTCAGGGTGGTTTTGATTTGCATTTCTCTGATGATTTGGAACAATGAACATTTTTTCAGATGCTTGTTATCCATTCATCTGTCTTCCTCAGAGAAGGATTGGTAGCTTTTTGTTAATTGTTTTGCGGTCTCTATAGATCTTAGTTACCAAGACTTTGTCAGATTCGTAATATGCAGAAGAAAAAAATCATTTTATCATCACGACATATTGACTAGATTGTTTATTGCAGCTCAGTTTACATAGCCAAGACATGGAAACAACCTAAATTCCCATCGATTTAGAAAAAGATTAGCAAGCTGTGCTATGTGCATACCATGGAATATAATTCAGCCATAAAAAGATGGTGACTTCACACCTATTATGTTAACCTGGATGAAGTTGAAATACATTATTCTCAGTCAAGTAACACAAGAATAGAAAAGGAAATATCCCATATACTCTATACACTAATATGGACCAGTAAGTGATCTAATTCACACTCACATAGGAGAAAAACTCATTTCAATTCACGCTGGGGGGGGGGAGGGGGAATAGGGAGGAAGGAAAGCAGAGGGGGGTTGGGGTTGTCCCACTGAATGGGCACATTGGAGGGGTATATGGCTCACTTTGGGGGTCCAGGACATAACTACAAGAGCAACTTTACCTAACAAATTCATATATTGTGATTTAGCTATTTGTACCCTTGCATTAATCTGAAATAAAAAAAAATTTGCTAGTTACCTTTTAAATAAGCTTTTAATAAGCTCTAGACATTAGGAAAGAGGTCTTCTGTGATGCAGGTGCAATTCACCATCTAACCCTACTGTCTTAACCTCCAATAATGTCTACTCATTTTCTTTACCCCTAAGGTAGCAGAAACCAGAGCTTGCTGTATCTAGGGCGAGGCATCTGTGACAGCTGACCCTGCAGTCCTATGAGGTGCACGTAGTCATTCTCACCTACAATGCCAATGTTTCTTTTCCATTACCCTGGTAAAATACCTCGATGGAAGGTGATTTTCTTCCAGTGCAAAACTGTTACATACACACACCCCTCCAAGTTTATCCTTCAGAATATCACATCTATCTTAGTTTTTACATTTTATTTTCTCTTGCCTCATTTTTGTGCCTATGGTTAGTATTTTAGCTCTGTTTTCCATGTACCCTTTAAAAGCTCACCTGTATATTTAATGGAACAAAGTAAAGAATAAATAAAAGAATAAGCCTTTCTGTTCTGTCTCTGAGTGCCATCTCTTCAATGCATTTTATAACGCATTACAGTAGCATCTCATATATTTTTTTCTCTATACTTCTGTATAAATGCTTTTATTCTCAATGTTTTTATATGATTTTTTGGTTTTTTTTTTTTTTTTAGTTTTGTACAGGATAAAATCCCTTTCTTCTAAATATTCACTTTTATTTATATTCTGAGTCTTATTGCATTGGCCTGAATTTTAAAAACAATGTATTAAAAATAATGATGATTTTGAGTAGCTTTCATTTTTCTCCCCTGCATTTAAAGAGATTGCTTTACCCATCATTCCAGGAATGGATTAATAAACTGTGGTATATGTATGCCGTGGAATACTATTCAGCTGTAAAAAAGATGTAGACATCACAGCTTTTGTATTTCAACTTGGATGGAGTTGAAACACATTCTTCTTAGTAAAGTATCACAGGAATAGAAAGGCAAATATTCAATGTACTCGATACTAATATGATGCCTGTAGATGAACAAATACACACCCACATAGGAGAAAAACTCAATTTAGCTCAATTTGGAGGAAAAAAGAGGGAATGAAGAGGAGAGGGGGAGGGGAGATGAGAGAGGAGGATTGATGTATTTCCACCTAATGAGCACAACGTAAGGGTATATGACACACCTCCTGAGGGCGGGACCCAACTACAACAGGGACTTTCCCTAACCAATGCAAACACTGTAACTTAATTGTTTGCAAACACTGTAACTTAATTGTTTGCAAACACTGTAGCCTCATTGTTTGTACCCTCATATTAATCCGAAATGGTTCATAAAAGAGACCACTTTATATGTAAGAACATATACAGGATCTGATTCTAGATCCTGCTAGTGGGTCCACACCCTGTCTCCCCTACTTACAAGTTCCATGACCTTGCACAAGCTACTTTATCACTGTATTTCAAGTACCAACTGGGGCTAAAATAGCAGCTACTCCAAACAGAGGTTATGATTATTTTGTTCATCTTTCTCTTCTTGCTTTTTTGATAACAAAGTATTTCCAGAGCACTGGCTCTGTAGTCGGGTATGGAGTTTAGCCCAGTTTTAATCTGAATGTAGAAGAATCTCTAACTCAAAATGATAGGTCAAAATTAAACGGCAGGACACCTATAATACAGAATAACTTTTACACTTGCTAGAACACATGGTAACACTTGTGTTAAGTTCATTTTCAGAAATTCAGCAAAGCTCTATTTTTATGGTTCTCTGTGACTTCTGATACATAGTATGTAGTTTTTTTGTTTTGTTTTGTTATGTTTTTTGAGACAGAGTCTCACTGGACCTCGGTAGAGTTCTATGGCATCACAGCTCACAGCAACCTCTAACTCTTGGGCTTAAGTGGTTCTCTTGCCTCAGCCTCCCAAGTAGCTGGGACTACAGGCACCCACACAACGCCCAGCTATTTTTGTTATTGTTGTTGTTTAGCAGGCTCAGCCCAGGTTTGAACCTGCCAGCCCTGGTGCATTTGGCTAATGCCCTAAGTGCTGAATTATGGGCTCCGAGCCAGTATGTAGTATTTTTATTTGAATTGTTTCTTAAACCAGAATATCTTTGATGATTTCTGTAATGAATCTTTGAGAGAGAAAGGCAGTGGAGACACAGGAAATGCCCATTGTCTCAACTTCTACAGTGGTTACCATCGTACATGGGAATGCTCCCAGGATGCCTGTGTTGTAGACAACTGCTGGTTAAAATAGTTTGATAGTATAATGGCATTTTCCTCATTGATCAGATCTGTGTTTACACCGGAAGCTTTGCAAATCTGTTTGGTTGGGATTATTTCATTTGAACATGTCATCTCTTTTCAGCACCTTTGGTAAGAGAATGTGCCCTATTCATTCATCTGTTTTACAAGGATCTGGAGCATTTCGTATGAGCCAAGCACTGGATGAGGAGCTGGAGATTCACTGGGGGAGGAAATGGAGACAGATTCCTTCCTCATGAAGCTGATGGTGAAATTGTAGCCAAGGAGGAAGAAGAAATTTGGGCGCTGTAAGAGCTGGCAAGAGACCTCTTATTTCATGTGGTTCAAGAATTCAGGGAGGACTTCCCTGAGGAAATGAGGCAAAATTTGAGATCTGAAACATGATCACATCAACTAGGCAAAAGAGAATAGGGAACAGCAATCCTGGAAGAGGGAACAGCATATGCGGAGACTCTGTGCACAGGTGGTGTCCTGAATGAATAGCAGGTGAGATGGCAGCAGAAAGGGGTCTGTGGATATTAGATTCTATTAGGACCGGAGAGTGAAATCATGCAGGCCTCTAAATTATCTTCCCAGCTTTTCAATTGTATTGAGATAAAATTGACAAATGAAAATTGTATCTTTTAATGGAATCCAACTTAATGTTTTGATGGACATACACATTGTAAAAGAAGAAAAAAACCACACTCAAGCTTGCTCACATATCATCACTCCCTTTCTCACCAACTTTTAATGTATTTGTGGTAAGAACACAAGATCTGCCCTCTTAATTTCAAGTATATAGTACAGTAAGTACAGTATCATTAACTATAGTTACCAGGCTGTACATGAGATCTCTAGAAGGTATTCATCCTGAGAAATTGAAACTTTATGTTGTCTGAATTACAATTTTCCATCCCCCATCCAGCCCCCCAACCCCTGGCAATCACCCTTCTACTATTGATTTCCATGCTTTGGGCAACTGTACGGGGTTCTGTATTTGTGACAAGAATGATGCAAAGTCAAGGAGGGATTTATGATTAGATTTTCACTGTGAAAAGTTCGCCCTGGATAGGTGCAGTGTGAGAACCAGGCTGGAGAAAGCTGACCAATGCAAGGGGCATGTGGTGGTGGGAGGGCTTGGGGCAGGTGGCAGAGGACGGGCTGGGGGACATCTCGGATGCTTAACATCAAGAACAAAGGATCTGACGATAGACTTGCCCCTGGGATCCACTTTGGAGAGGAATGCCATCCAGAGGGACTATGAAGTTACGGGTTTGCGTAACCAGTTGAGGAAAACTACCATTCATTTGCTGAGACAGCAAATGCTGGGAATGAGCCAGGTCTGGAAGAGGCCAGATCACAAGGCCAGTTTGGGAGTTGCTGCATCTGAGGTGTCTTTGAGAAAACCAAGGGGAGAAATCCAGAAAGCAGTTGGATGTGTTCCCCAGGCAAAGTCCATAACACCAACAGCAGGTTGCCTGGTCGAGCCCCACCGTAGATGAATGATCAAAACGTACAATGCAGCTGGACACATGGTGAGCCCACCGCAGACCTAACCGACTTCAAGTTTGGAGTAAGTTTTATACAGATGCTTAGTGGTTGGAGTCACTGCGATTCTTTTGCAACACGTTACTTGGAGTATAGACTAATACTGTCTGAGAAAGAGTGCACGTGGGATGGAACAAGGTATCGAGCAGAATGTGTTTTCAGTCATTTGTCTAACGCCAAAAGAATCCCCCAGAGTACTTGTTATGCTGGTTCAAAGTGTGCACTCTTCCTACCATTCCAGCCATTCAATATTTTCATGAAGCTCCTACTGAACCACTCACTCACTTAAGATTTAAAAAAAAAAATTTAAAAAATAGGAGGCTTTTTGACAGTCATGTGAGGTTGTGGCAGCTGATAAGGCAGAGAAGCAGCTAGCTACCCAAGATTTGAAAGGAATCAGTCATGCTACAATAACGTGTCCATACTCTGTTCTGTCCCTGCAGAGCTCAGACCCCACAAATCCTTCTTTGAGAGAGCTAAAAGCATTCAGGGCTTTGTAAGAGTTAGGGGTGGGGAGAGTAGTCTATAAAAACTAAAAAAAAAAGGGAAAATTAAGATCCAAGAATAACTAGTTCCTACTTTTAAAGCAGACTTGTTTCTTAATTAATAATTGTATGCAACAAACTTAAGGAGTTTTGTTTTGTTTTGTTTTGTTTTTGCTGTTGCTGGTCACTGGTTGAAAGCCAAGCCCTGCTTTAGTTTGTGGCCACTAGGGGGCAAACTTTGCTAAAGAATGCTGTTCCATTGAAAAGATTTTCTTTTCTCTCTCTCTCTTTTTTTTTTTTTCAAGATTCAAATCTCAGTAAAAGTATTTGGGTTACAGCGGCCATCAAGTCTTAAAATACTTCTTCAGGGTTCACATCGCCTCTGCAATTAAAAAGGAAATACAAGATTTCACAATTGTAGGAGTTTAGAAATAATATAATTGTAGGAGTTTAGAAATAATATAATATAATTTCATTGTCTAAAAAACTAAGGCCAAATATAATTGAATGGTTTGTTGTTTCATTAGTTAAAGACCGAGATGGGACTCCAACTCAACCTCTGAAATATCCCCGTAGTAATTTTCCACACTAGTTTTTAAAAGAAAAGCGCTATTACGGTAACTATTACCTGAATAAAGCTATCCTGGCAAATAAGGAGTCATTCTTAGAGAAGATTATGAAGAAATTTTGAATCGCCACAATCCGGTACTCCTTGGCAATCAACTCACCCCTGCTACACTATGTAAAGCAACTTACAAACTCAAAAGATTTAAAATCACCCTTTAAAAAAGTGTACCAAGCCCTTCCTTAAGTTGGATTGAAGGTTTTTGTTGCTGGTTTTTTTTTTTTTTCTTTTAGATTCACATTTGGTGGATATTAGTCAGAAAGGATTTGGAAAGGCTGTTAATCAAATAATGAAAAAAAAATGAAAAGAATGAAGTGGGTCTGTGATAAGAAAATAAGAATTGCAAAACCAGACCACGGTAGCGCTCAAATCTCGGGCATTCCATGACACACATGTGCGGGGTGATCTTGGGATCCCAGCTATCAAGAAAGCCTTGGTTTTGTTAAGTGAAGACCAGGCTAGAATTGGAAGAGCTTCACGAAATGGTGCCAAGAATCTGAAAAACAAAACAGTCTTTAATCATGGTTTGGATCCAAGCACGCTATCTGCCAATCATAAGGTTACGTCTGGGGTGGACACGGGCAGATATATAAAACTAAATGCCAGATGCGACAAGGAGAGATGTTTTAGAAAATAGTGTTCATAGTTCCCATCTTCAAGTCGGTCTGCATCTGGCCCAACCTCCCATTTGGAAGAACTCCAAAGGGCAAGGCAACATCAGGTCCAAACTAGGATATGTTCCACGCTCCAGATAGAGTGCGCGTAGGAAGCACAGTCCAGTGTGTGAGGCTCCCAGGGCCTTCACAATCCTGCAGCCATGAAATCCTCCTTGAATGAAGTCCAGACTCCTTAGCACGGCATGAAATGCCCTGTCTGGGCTGATTTCCTGCCTACTTTTCTAGCACCAGCCACATTCTCTGACTTCAGTCTGCTCAAGCATGCCAGTGGGGCCCACACCCCAGCTGGGGGCACCATGCTCCTTTCTGACCGACTCTTGTCCTTCCCAGGCCCTTGCCTCTTCCTGGCTTTGTCTGTCCACCTACAGAATTCTTTCAAAGTCAAGACCAATCTGCATTTGTTTCCTAGACCTGTTGCAACAAGGTACTATAGGTTGGCTGGCTTAAAGCAACGTTATTTTCTCTCACAGTTCTGGAGGCTTGAAGTTCAAAATCAAGGTGCCAGCAGGGCCACGCTGTCTCTGTAAGCTCCATGGCAGAACAGGCCCCTGACTTTCTCATTGCTTCTACTGTTGCCAGCAAACCTTAACATCCCAATGCATCAATCCAATCTCTCCACCTCCATCTTCACTTGGCCCATCTTTTCTGTACATGGGTGTCTTGGTTTTCTCTCACAAGGACATGAGTCACATTGGCTTAGGGCCAACTCCAAAGGGCGTGACCTAATCATAATTTGATTTCACCTAGGAAACCCCAATTTTTAAATAAGGTCCCATTTATAGGTACCAGTGTTTAGAACTCAATATATCTTTGGAGGGGTCCTAATTCAACCCCCAATACCACTTGTCCCTACAATAGCAGAGACCATGCTGGAGGCAGGCATTATTGCACATGCCCGATGAGCTCCCCGGGTGAGCAGGGCCTCTTTCTTTTCCATTTTCCATCTTTGTGTTTGCCTTGCTTGGCACTTTGCCTGGTGCATAGTACTCTGGGTCTATGAATGAACATCACTCTGCAGTTTAACTCTGGAAATCCTCCAGCTGCCTGGCATTTTCCCTATAGATAAGGAGAATGTCTGAGTGAAACAATCCCCAAAGGAGATTCTTAGCTGAAAGGACACTCAGGCTGCAAAGTTCTGGATAAGAAAGGGTTTGGGGGCAGGGAGGCGCAGGCTTGGATTAGATCGTGAAAGCAAATGTTTCCGAGGGGTCAATGGCTTCTGAGTAGGAGGGCGTGGTAGAGAGAGTGTGAGCAGGTTATGAACTACCGCCTATGATTTGGGGGGAGGATTTTTCTTTTTTATAACACAAATACATGTTTCCTAGGAGGATAGGTCTTTTCTGCAATAGCTTTATCCCAAATGAGTGTATTTCATTCTCTCTAACCACCTTATCTGACATAGGGGCCTTTAAGCTTCTGCATAAGGGTGGTCCCTTGCTCTTGGGAGGACCTATTGAGATGCATCTGGAGATGCAGCTGAGATAAATGATCACCCAGGGAGGGAGTGGGGAGCTCTATGCACCCACAGAACACCCTTGTTTTTCTCCATAGCTCCTCTGTTCCTCCGGGATGTGTGATCTCCCATCCGTACAGAAATTTCTGCACCCTGTGCCCAGTGCAATTCTCTCCCTCCATTTCAGAGCTCTAGGTGGGGCTGTAGCAACCAGCCTCCCCTCTGTGTCTAGTTTTGGCCACTGGTGACTTTTGCTGCTTTTAAGTACACAGGGTGATATAGCGGCAGAGACCAGAATTGGGGTCCAGAGCAGCTGCCACCAAACTGAAGCCACAGGATGTGAAGGCCGGCTGGTGTAATATCAAAGCAAAACCTCATGGCCCCTGCTGTTGACCGAGTCAATGGCAGCAAAGACTGCATGCTGCTTCTTCTTATTGTGGCAAAATCTGTGTAACCTTTACCACTTCAACCATTTCTAAGTGTGTCCTTCAGTGCCAATAAGAACATCCATCACCTCCACATACCTGCAGGGCATTTTCCTATCTCTAACTGAACTCTGTAGCCATGAAACAATAACTTCCTTTCCCCCTCCCCCTCAGCTTGGGAACCACCATTCGACCTTCTGTTTCTCTGTATTTCTCTACTTCAGGTGTGCATGGAATCAGAGGCCATCTGTCCTTCTGTGACTGGCTTATTCCATGTCACACGCCATCTTTGAAGTCGATTCATGTTGCAGCATGTGTCAGAATTTCATCCCCTTTTAGGGCTATTAATACCCCATTTTGTTAACTCATTCATTTACCCAGGGGCCCGTTCTGCCACAAAGCTTCCAGAGACAGCATGGCCCTGCCAGCCCCTTGATCTTGAACTTCTGGCCTCTAGAACCGTGAGAGAATATATGGATTTGCAGATGGGCAATGGGGCTAACAGCACCTTTTGGCTATTAGGAGAGGTCATCACCAGCTGGCCAAGGGAGATCCTGGTGACTGCAGTGATACTCAGCAATGAGGCAGGGACAAGTTAGAGAACCTAAATGTATGACCTTGTATGATGACAGTGCTGATGGCCATTCCAGAAAAAGAGTTCCAAATGGCTTGGAAGGGACGGGCATCAGTTGACAGTTTCCTAAGGGGAGGGCTTTGAAGGTGACCATAGTGAAATTCAGCCATGAGGTATGTAGCACCAGTTCTAGGAAGAGTTTGCAAACTTAATTGTCAGTCCTTCTATTCAAGAGAAAAAGTGGACCAGACACCTCCTTTCGGTACAAAGCACCAAAAACAAGACCCCAACTGTATCCCCTGACAACTTTGGCCAAAGAGGGGCCAGCATAGGTGTTCCCTAATCAGAGACTGAGTCTCAGTCATGGAGCAGCTGCGGGGGCTCTGACCTGTGTCCAGCACTGCCTGCCGTGTGCTCTGACACCAGCAGTGCTGCCTCAGTCCCGAGAACGGGAACCGCTCACTGGTCCCCACCTTGGGATTGCAGTCCTGTGCTACAACGGCAAGAGCCTTTTAAGTTCTCAGCAGGTGTGCGTTACGATTTGGGGGATTTCAGCTGACTAGGGCACTCACGGCAGCGACCCCTTGCCACAGGGCTCAGACGTGGGCTGCCCTCCCAAGGCGGGTAGGTTGATGGCTGAACTCCTGGCAGCAGGGACCTTATTGTTTATTCTTTTGTGCCCCACAGAACCTTCCTTAGAGCTTCTATCACACATAGTGAGAGTTCAAAAGATGCCTGTTGATAACGCACCTAACACACTGCCCGTCAATACTTGCTTAAGCTCCTAAAAAGTGATGCTCAGAGAACCGATGGGACTCACTTAAAGTCACATTCAACGCCGAGGATCAAACCCCAAGGCACAATTCCCAACGCGCTATTTTTTTGTTTTATACAACAAGCACATCATCCTTTTTTTAACCTAACACAAAGAAACCTAGCTAGCAGAGGGATACAAATAACAGATGTTTCCACTAGAGACTAGCTCCCAGGACTCAAGTGCTTACACGTTTTAAAAGCGTTAAACAAAAAAATTACAAGTTGAGGTCACTACCCACATAAAAGGGCGACATTGGTAATAAATCGCAAGAGCCGACTCGAGTGCTCAAGTGTAAACCGCAGAGCAGGAAGTTGCCTTGTGCAAATGTAGTGTTCTGGGGGATGATGCTCAAGCCTGGAAGACTCGAGTCCACGCTAACATAATGCCTGGGCTTCGCTGCTGTCCTGCCCTAGACTGTCATCAATGTCATGACAAAATCATGCGTGAGGAACTTCTCTCTCTGTTTTCCCAAGCTCTCTAAGCTATTTAAAAGATACTGGGAAACTTGGACTTGTAATGAAGACACAAAAAAAGGATCATTAAAAACTGTTTCCCCAAACTGCAATGTCTATGCAAAGTACAGTTCAGAGCTCATGCGACACCAAGTTTTAGGCAAAGCTGATAGAACACTGCTCAGCCATGTCACTCACTGGCTCCAACTTACTCCAAGGCCAACACTTAAAGGAAGAGATTAGCCTAATCCTTTCCCCCCACTAAGAAAAGTATATTTTTAAAGATTCACAGATAACCTACTTTTTCTCACTGCACTAAACATAATAAACCATGGATTTGAGATTTAAATTATTCCTTTCCTACACCTTTTTACACGTACCTACCAAGAGGCTGTACAGTACAGAAGTTAAACCCTGGGGTCAGTGACATCAGATTCGTGCTAGGATTTTGGCTGATTATCTGTGGACAAATTACTGCACCTCTGTCTGTTCTCAAGTTCCTTCTTTTATAAAATAAGAATGATAATGACAGTCATCTGTTCAACAGGTTAGTCATGAAAATTAAATACGTAATTCTAGATACAGTGCCCTCGACAGTCTTAGCAATAGCATGCTATCTTTTTCCCTGACGGCAAATTCTTTTTACAGTGTTTTTAAAAATTTCCTTCCATGATCAGCCCCCAAATTAAAAAAAAAAATCATAAAATACGTATCATTGTTATCTTCAAAAGAGAACTTAAAATGTCTTGTATAAATACCTTCGTGGTCACTTTTATGGACTTAGGGAAAGAAGATAAAAGCAACAGAGGACAATTTCCAAAAGAAGGCATTAGTACATCGCACACGGGGGTT
Organism: Arctocebus calabarensis; assembly: GCA_963573935.1. NCBI lineage: Eukaryota > Metazoa > Chordata > Mammalia > Primates > Lorisidae > Arctocebus > Arctocebus calabarensis. The sequence goes on from CAUYON010116715.1 coordinate 29,402, forward strand.
CAGTTTCTTCCAAATATGTATTTATGCAGATGTTATCACCTTCGCTGCTGTTTTTCTTTACAAAAGAAAAATATTTCTCGTTGCTTACCAAGAGTTTTCGGGAGCGACGGGGGCTCTAGCTCCTGGTTCAAGTCCTCCAGTGGGTACAGTGAGCCTTAAATAAAAGGACAACTATAACAGAACTCTCAGGGAGCCCCAGAATGGAAGGAATTCAATATAAAACTTGTTGTGTCTTTGTCATGTTTCTTTTTTCTCTGCATCACAGAAAGAAGTTTCTATTTTAAAGTGCCTGTCAATCAACCAACAGGATCGTCCAGTTTATATAAAGTGCTATGGTCTGTGCCAGTTAAGGGGCAATGGGTAAGAAAGAGATGAAAATATAGGGCACGCTTCATAGAAGCAGGATTCAAATGCATACAAGAAATACACAAGACGTAGAAAGTTGAATATAGCAGCACCAGCCACGCATTGCTCCAACCAATGACCCAGAGTTGGCAACGATACTTCTTAGTTGCCTGCAGCCCTTTATCAGCCAGGGCTATTTATACATATGCTGTTAAAACACACAAAAGTTCAAGTTCTACCAAGCGTTCAGCCTGCTAACCTTCCTCCCCTCCTCCCCTGAGGCAGACTATATATTATATATTATAAATATTGCCACTGGGTCATTTTTTTTTTCCTCAAGCAAACTTACGGCCCAAGCACAGAACTGTTGACTATATAACGTGATTTGTCCTCCTTCCCCTGGTCAATTCCAGCTCCTGTGAGACCTAAAAGGATCATTTATCATTTTAAGTTAAGGAAAGACAAGGTATCTCTTCATTTAGGAAGAGCTGAAGAAGTTTGGCTGCCTGATCTTTAAGATTCCTTCTAGTTAAAAATGTCTGAGTTTTTTTAAATCCTTCTTCCTGCACACTGCATATAAAGGTCTGATTCTCGATGATTCTCGAAGAACGACATATGTTTTGCTTCCCTCATCACTTCCAGATTGTTTCCAAGAGAAAATTAGTGTTTTTCTCCCTTGTTTCATTCTCTGCCCTTTATTACTATTTCATATCTTATTTCTATTAATGTTTTAAATCTCAAGAAACTTCCTTATGAAACCACACATTGTTTATGCAGGATATTGGATGCAAATAGTTCCAATCATACCACAGTCTATAAACATCCCCATATTGTGTTCGTATGTTTAATAATAGAATAAAAAACAATTGAGAAGGGTTCTCCACAAGATGGAGCTCATTCTTGCTTTTATTTTTTAACTTCAAGGACATTTTACATTTTTGCAAAAATGTATGTTGTTGGTTTGAGATGTGTTTAACAGTTCTCTCGCGTTTTTCCCCCTAACAATTCCGTTTTGGAAGGTCTTGCTTGCGTTGGAGAATGGAGGAGTTGGGAAAGGTGCTATGTCCCTTTCGGGCCTTCTAACAATGAGTTAGCTCTTTTGAACCAGCTACATAAAATGTGATGTCAGTAACTTCCTGTTAAGTATTACAGAAAATAAAGGTGTAACATTCATGGAATGTGATCAGTGATCTAAGAATTGGTCACTGAGAGAGTCAGGTTAAAATAACTGCTGTCCTCTGAATTCATGAGGTTGAATTCTAGAGGAGTAAGTCACAAGATTCTTCGATGCATTTTCTTTTGGCCCTGAGTGGGTGCCTAGTTTCAGAGCTAAAGGATCACATGCCATAATCTAATTTCTCCCAATGGTAGGATTAATGCTATATCTAATTTTGCTGTGTTAAATCTGAATTCATAACTCCATGAAAGAGAACTTAGTCATAAGCCACCTTTGAAAAGTGCTTTACTGGCTCAACACCCATAGCACAGTGGTTATGGCACCAGCCACTTACACCGAGGCTGGCAGGTTCGAACCTGGCCTGGGCCAGCTAAACAACAATGAACAACTGCAACAAAAAATAGCTGGGGGTAGTGGCGGGTGCCTGTAGTCCCAGCTACTTGGGAGGATGAAGCAAGAGAATTGCTTAAACCCAAGAGGCTGAGGTTGCTGTGATCTGTGATGCCATAGCACTCTATCCAGAGCAACATAGGAGACTATCTAAAAAATAAATAAATAAATAAATAAATAAATAAAAGTTTTCTACTGTTATAGCATTAATAAATGTATGCATCTGTAGTTAAGATTGACAAGCTTTTACTACAGAAGACTGTTTTCTTTTTATTTAAAAATATGAAACCTACTATAAAGAATTCTCCCTTTAAAAATTTATTTTGTTCATATTTTAATATTTTACACATTTTTCATGTGGCCAAATACTTCAGGTCTGACGATCACAGAAAAATGTAAATACATTCCTTAAGTGATTTTGATATCTTACCAAGTTAAAAAAAAAACACACACACAGTTTAAAAGTACATTTTCTATTTCCTTTGTACAGTGCTACTTTGAACTATTTAACTTCATGAACTTTAAAGTCCCACATTAAATTTGGCTGGGTACATATCTGTGGTCTAATAAGACTAATTTTAGATCTCTGCTATTTTCCCAAGCAGAAATACGACTAAAGATTTGAACTTCTGCCTCAGCCCCTGAATATGGGAATAATCATTCTTGTTTTCTAAGAATAATAAAAAAAAAATACAACTGAAATTAAGGATTCAGTTAGCTGTTGTTAGTCTCTTATACTAATTACACTAGTGTTATTCACAGGACTATATAAGAAACACAGCTGAGATAGTTTATCTCACTTATGATATACTCACTGTAAAAATGCTTTGTAAAGCTGTTAAGAAATCCAGTAAGTAGAAAGAGGGGAGGATGAAAATTAGCTACTTGTAACAAAATCGGTCCAGAGTCTAAAACTACAAGTTGTATAGAGTAATCTTTGTCCTAGGAAATCTTCCAGGTACCCTGCAGATACCACCCTCTTAAGCCTGGGGATGAAGAGTTGAGATTCGAACATAGAATGTTGTTGGAAGCTCTATCACCTTCATGATTCCTTGATATCAGTTGTCTCAACCTTTTTTTTAATCTCAGGGCACACTTGAACCCATCGTTAAACTTCCATGGCATGCTTAAGTTGATCAAAAATAAAAAAGTTAAAAAAAATATATACTTGCTGTATGTTGAAAATCTTTCAAAAATAATTTAATTGATGATCTTTAAGAATTTTCATGTGCCCACAGCACACCGGTGAAAATCACTGCTCTTTACTGTCTTGTAGGATTAGTGAGAGGCTTTTCCTCTTAGCCTTAAAATAAAATATAGTTTTTAAATGAGCCACACACTTATCTCAGACAAAAGAGACTAAGTGGGAAAGTGGTCCTCTCACTTGAAACAACGTACAAGTGCTATTAACTGCTCATTATTTTTCTCCCCTTTCATGGGCTACACTGAAGAAACCATCAGCTTCCTCTCAATCTTTTGATAAACAAGTTTACGAGGAGGGGGTAAGTCCTGAATTGAAAGCACCTTAGCTTTCCCATCTGTGCTTTCACCTTCCTGCCCTCCATCCGTGCATCCTGTACTGGGTCGTTCTTCCCCTGCGTGGATTTAGTTGTCTATGCTCCAGCATGGAAGCCTCCAGAGCCTCCAGAGCCTCCAGCCACTCCCCACCCCACACCAAGCACTTCCCCGACTGCCCAGCACCCATGAGTCCCAACTGCTCACCTCTGTCACGCTGAGCCTGCGATGCCCTCCCCCTAAGTAAGGGAGGTAATTGCTTCTTACCCTTCTGTGGCTCTGGATCAATTTTTTTTTTCTTTTTTTTTGAGACAGAGTCTCACTCTGTTGCCCCAGGCTAGAGAGCCGTGGCCTCATTCTAGCTCACAGCAACCTCAAACTCTTGGCCTCAAGCGATCCTCTTGCCTTAGCCTCCAGAGTAACTGGGACCATAGGCGCCCACCACACCACAATGCCCCAGTACTTTTAGAGATGGGATTTCACTCTTGTTCAGGCTGTTCTGAACTCCTAAGCTCAAGCAATTTACTCACCTCGGCCTCCCACAATGCTGGGATTACAGATGTGAACCACTATGCCTGGGAACTCTGGGTCATTCTGATTCCCTCACCAAGACCCAGATCCAATGACTGCCCCTCTCAGAGGCCCTGCTGACCCCTTTATAGGATCTGACATAAAATTCTTACTACCATTTTGGGAAATGTGTTATCATTATGGTCTTTCAGAAGGAAGAGTCCTTTTTTCTGCCTCAAATGTGGGCTACCTATGCCATCCTTAGAGTTATGGGTGACAAACAATTTCACTCATGTGGCCATTCTCCTTGATTTAAACCCTTTCTCCCTCCTACTGTTTTCCCCCCTGCTTTCTTTTTCTATTTTAGGTTAGATAGTAACACCATGTGGCAGAAATACCAATAACACAGGAGCTGAGGCAGATCATAAAACTTGGGTTTCAAAGACAGATGTGCCATGGCTCCCATCTGCATGTCTGACAGTCCCTGCCTTACTCTTTTCTATGTTTGTGGGGTGAGATTATACCTTGGAAACTTTTTATAAACCAGAAAACTATATATAGATGTAAGACCCAGAGTGGCCATTCAATCACACTCAGTCAATGCTTATTGCGTGAATACATTAATGATCACTCACACCACACGCTCCTAAATCTTAAGAGATACCAGCAGATGGCAGAATCAAAGAAAGATCAGGTTTTCAATTGACTTCTGCCACCCATTACCTATGTAACCGGAGGCCAGAGAAAATGAAGGTGTCCCCAGCAAGGGCCCAGTTTATAAGAGACATGAAAACAAGAGCTTAAGATTGCTGTGAGCTATGATGCCAGGGCACTCTACCCAGGAAGACAAAGTAAGACTCTAGCTCAAAAAACAAACGAACAAAATTATATATATAAAAAACATCATTGGGGTAATTTGGGAAAGAAAAAATTAATTCAGATCTTTTTATAACTCTTACAAAATGTATGATGCAGGGGTGAGGAACTTGTGGCCTTCTAGGTCCTAAAAAAATTCAGCCTTTTGATTAAATCCAAATTGAGACTGCGAGTTTCCCACCCGGGGGGTCCAACTTCTGCTGAAGCAGCCAATGGCAATGCATGGAGACGTCTGCCCTTATGGCCTGTCTGCCTTTCATTATGAAAATGTTTTAAAATATTTGAATATTATTTGGATGAGGACCCCTGCACAACTTGCTTTGCGTGTCCACAAGTCCTGGTTCAGCTTGACTCATGTCATAGGTCTCAGAACCTCAGTTTCCTATCCTGTAAGATGAGGCATATACTATTTACTGGGAAAGACTTAGAATGTTTAGAGATGGCATTTAAAATATGTGCACTGAGCAGGGACTTCATAAACTAGCAGCGAGTGGTGTGGTTTTGAATCTGTCTCAGCCACATCTCTGCCCTCTTTATCCACCTACCCCCACATGGATCTGTAATATCCAATATTGAAAAGTTCATACTGACTCCTTCCAACTCAACAGAACATGAAACGGTACAATAGAACACTTAAAAAACACACACACACATATATTCTACAAAACTAAAAATGCCTGAGAAATAGCAGGCCGTATATAGTGAAAGAAATGAACCATTTATGCTGTCGTCGCGAAGCCTTGACCTTGAGCACACAGAGGGTTGGCCGACAGAAAAGAACAAAGACCTTGGAGAAAAGGAGAGAAACACACAGAAATCGTTGGTGTTCACACTGTGCTCCTCTGGAAAAAGGTAGTGAAAATTGATGGGCTGGGGTGCCGACAAATGTTTGTATCGGGATGAAGCTGGAACAAAAGGGACAAGGCCATTTCACCAAGTTCTGCTCCTGCAATCCAGAGACCTCGGCTAGCTTTCAATTTGGCTCTGCAGACCACAGAAACCTTTAATAAAGTTATAACCTTGGAGGAGTGATCCTACATCAGATTGAACTCCCAGAAACATTGGGCTGGTCATGGCTGTGGGGACATATGCCTCATGTCACAAGCATTACCTCCTGTTCTCCAACGCAGAAGACTGGAGTGACCAGGTTCTCAGCCCAGCTCGATCAAGGACAAGCCTTGTAACCTGATTCAAGCTGCACTGTCTGAGTCACACTACAGTGAGAATATAAACATCTGTTCTCTCACTTCACGGGTTACAGCAAGATATTCTTTGGAAAGTGCAAAGCAGCTACAAAATAAAGAACTGTAAGGAATCGAGCAATTTTATTCAACAGAATGGAATTCCTTTAATTTGTGTACAAAACTCATTTCTCAAACTTGATTTCGTATCAAGTCGGTACAATGGTTTCCTTCGGCATGCTGAGCTTTGAGGGTACACAGCAATGCTCAGCAGTTATGGCGCCAGCCACATGCACAGAGGGTGGCGGGTTTGAACCAGCCCCGGCCAGCTAAACCAAAATGACAACTGCAACAAAAATAGCCAGGCGATGTGGTGGACACTTGTAGTCCCAGCTACTTGGGAGACTGAGGCAAGAGGACTGTTCAAATCCAAGAGTTTGAGGTTGCTATGAGCTGTGATGTCATAGCACACCACCAAGGGCTACATAGTGAGACTGTCTCAATTAAAAAAGAAAAGCAATTGGACATTTGTTTTGAAGGGAGAGGGAGGGAGAGGCTTAGGGAGGGGGAGAAGGGGAGGGAGGAGGGGCCACAAGGAAGGTAGGTCCTTAACGGTATTTAAGCCCAATAAAATTGAGTTCAAAAGTTTCACTGTGTTTAAAACAGTTGTTCCAGGCTTTATAGAAACCGTCCTATCCAAAAAGGGCAATGAGTAGTGAGGGCATTAACTCAGAGGGGTTTAGGGGAAGAAAAGACCTCAAAGGAGTAATATTTTATTTTTATCTAATTAGTTCTCAGTACTAATCTTTACATCCTCTTAAAAGCAGTGCTTATCCTGACATCTACCCAGAAGAAAAAAAATCATTTTATCATAAGGACACTTGCACTAGACTGTTTATTGCAGCTCAATTTACAATCGCCAAAATGTGGAAACAGCCTAAATGCCCACCGACCCAGGAATGGATTAGCAAGCTGTGGTATGTCTATATCAGGGAATACTATTCAGCCATAAAAAGATGCAGACTTGACATC
>CAUYON010116716.1:0-33165 GCA_963573935.1 Arctocebus calabarensis
CTTGCCCCCAACGGAAGGGACTGTATTCATTCGTTTCCTGGCCAAGGAACCCATACACCTAAATATACCCTGAGACTAAAGGCCTAAAGGAGGAGACGGGGAAAGACCGGGAGAGAAACGGAGAGAGCTTCTCTCTCCCCATTAGAATTCTCTCCCTCTACTAGGAGCTTTAGTGTTTTCTGTAAATAAATTCTGTCTTACCACTAGGGGGTGGGGGGGAATAATGTAATGAAGAATAATAAAATACATGTTAAAAAAATAAAAAAAAAAAGAAAGTAAACAAATGTGGCTCGGTGCCTGTAGCTCAACAGGCTAAGGCGCCAGCCACGTACACCTGACCTGGCGGGTTCGAATCCAGCCCAGGCCCCGCCAAACAACAATGATGGCTGCAACCAAAAAATGGCTGGGCGTTGTGGCGGGCACCTGTAGTCCCAGCTACTTGGGAGGCAGAGGCAAGAGACTCACTTGAGCCCAGGAATTGGAGGTTGCTGTGAGCTGTGATGCCATAGCACTCTATCCAGGGTGACAGCTTGAGGCTCTGTCTCAAAAAAAAAAAAAAAAGTAAAATAATGTTTACCCTGGGAGTGAGAACAAGGTAACCTAAAAATTGTACCCTCACATTAATTTGAAAAAATTAAAAAATACTAAAAAAAAAAAAAAGAGAGAGAGAGAGAGAAAGAAAAGAAAGCGAAATAATGAACTACAACATAGTCTGTCTCTAAACTTTTGTAGTGACCCGCGTACAGGTCATACCAAGAGTTTGTGTATGTGGTTTGACTGTGGGGAGGACAGTTGGAGAAGATTGCATTAGGAGTCATTAAATACTGGAAGAAACGACCCAGAAAGCCATGAACTCACCTTCCCAAAGGCTGAAAACTCAGCCGCGCCTGCTTCGTGCAGGTGGGTGCATCTGGGGTGCTCAGTGCTTGGGTTCCCTTCTGGCTGTGGAAGTTTGGCACATTGCTTTGAGACTATGGCAACACTCTTTCGTACCCCACCCCGCAACTGCTGATCAGCCGGGCTGATTTTCTTTACTTAGAAATCTGTACTGAGGCCCAAGGAACAGGAAGCAGCTGAGTTGCCTCCAGTTAATACTGCAACCCGAATACACCCTGGAAGAAGGCTTAGCTGGGAGCCCTGACAGAATCTGCATTGTTTAGCCAGATAGCTGGGAGCAGCTGCAGGGCTCCTGGTGTCCCTGAGCACTGGGGATTGTGAGTAACCTACAGCTGTGGCTCTCACACATCCTGATGAGATCAGTGAAGTGCCAGCCAGTCTAATGCGATGCGAGTTGGGCAGGAGTCATTTGTCCATATGGATCAAGGACACGGGCCTTTGAGAGCTCATGATCTTGCTAGAAGATGACACAATAGCATGTGGTAGGAGGCTGGAGAAAAGATCCGAGAAAACAAAATTGTTGGACAGGGCCCTCCACCACCTTTGGACCAGCCAGCTAAGAGCTCCCTGCTCCAGACCAAGTCACAGGTGGCACTAACAGTGCAACATGGCAGACCTTTTCCCACTTAAGAAATTATTCCTGGCTCAGCGCCTATGGCTCAACAAGCTAAGGCGCCAGCCACGTAAACCTGAGATGGCGGGTTCGAATCCAGCCAGGGCCTGCCAAACAACAAAGACAGCTGCAACCAAAAAATGGCCGGGTGTTGTGGCGGGCGCCTATAGTCCCAGCTACTTGGGAGGCAGAGACAAGAGACTCGCTCGAGCCCAGGAATTAGAGGTTGCTGTGAGCTGTGATGCTACAGCACTCTACCCAGGGTGACAGCTTGAGGCTCTGTCTCAAAAAAAAAAATCATTCCTTCCCAAGAGGGAGCCCAAATAGGAACTGAATGAAATAATCATAGATTCAGAGCTAGAAGCAACTCCAGAGATCATCCCACTTACCCCCTTCACATGGTAGTGCCTAGAAAAGGGAGGCAACCTACTCAAAGCCACATCCCTCATTACTGGTTGAGCCAGAACTTAAAACCCAAGTCTTTAGACACTGAAGGCCAATGGTCAGTCCATTACCAATCTGCATGAAGCCACTTAGGCAGCTCTCCATAGGTTGGCGTGGGTGAAGACTGAAGCAAAAGGAGCAGGAATTGAGCATTATAGTGGGTACACTTCAGCATAAAATGATCAATGAAACACAAAATTAGAGACAGATGAGTTGTACAGATTTGGGAGTGAGTAGCAGTGGACAAAATATGGGTGGAGAGTGAGCAGACCTTGTTCATGTTCCTGTCCTGCCACTTGCTCACCATGCAACTGAGAAAACTGGACTTGATGCCCCGAGCCACAACATTGTCGCCTGTTAAATGGGCCTAAAAATACTGTAGGAGTCTTGTGAGAAATAGCACACGTAGAAGTATATTATGTACAAGAATGCACAGGGCAAATGTTAGCTGGGGTTAAAATTATTGGGAATAACAGGATAGATTGCTGAACTTGGTGTCTGGAATTGATTATAGTTGGTCTTCTCCTAATTCACAGAGCTTCAGAATAGAATAGGGAAATCCAACCATTGACAAGAGTTTCTGCTTTATCTTAGATGTGCTCAGACTCAGTGGCAGAAGCTGAGTCATATGGAACAGAGTGTAGGGCCCAGGGGGGATCTTGGCTGCATGGTGTGGAACCCTCACAATGCAGATTCCCAGGGTCCAGGTCTGTCCCAGAGTCCTGCCTTCTCTGGGCATGGGGGACACCACTTGCCTATCGAAGCCCGATACCTGTCAGCCTGAACAAGATCCCTCAGAACTGTCTAGTGGTGTGGGGTGCAGTCAGGAGGAAGGGGGGCTGCCAGCCATAAGGCCCACGTTAGAGAGCCATAGCTTCCTGTCTTTCAGGCCTTCTGGAACAGCACTCTAGACTTTTGATACCAGGCTTGGGTAGGCAGGTGTGACTCAGATGGTAAACTGGAGTGTGCAGCAGGGGGGATCTGGACCGGGAAGGGTTTGGAGAAGGGAGAGCCCTGTTAAGATCCAGCCTCTCATGGTAGCTCTTCTAGGTAAGAGCCCTGCTGTGCAGGCTGAGGTCATTGCTGGCACGCATCCCCGCTCACTGCAGATGCCCGCAGGTCTGTTTTAATATCTGCAGCAACCACATTCCTGGGCAGGGTGGGTAAGAGCCTTTTTGGACAAGACTGCTTTCCATCAAAAATTATTCTAATTCACCAGGGTCAGATATTTTAGAGAGAGCAGATTTTTTTTTAAGGAGGAAAATAAAAATTCAGAGATTATGGCTCAAAAAGCAGCAACCAGGAACAGAGCAAGGTCCTGAGGGATAGAAGAGGGAGAAGGACAAAAGACAGAGGCAGTGGGTGCTGGGGAAGAGCCCCCCCAGGCCCTGTTACCACCATCCATTCCTTTACCCGCTCCAGCCATGCTTGGTTTCCACTCCACGTGCCCAGCACTGTGCGGAGGATGCAGAGAGGCTGCATTAGGCATCTGTTTCTGTGTGACAACACACACGGCATGTGGCTTAAGACAGCACACTTTCATCATCACTCACTTTCTGTGGGCTGGGGGTCTGGGTAACATATAGCCAGGCCCTCTGCTATAGAATCTCTTACAAGGGCTCGTAGCACAGTGGCTATGGTATCGGCCATATGCACTGAGTGGCTGACAGGTTTGAACCCAGCCCCGGTGAGCAAGACAACAATGGCAACTGCAACAAAAAAAATAGCTGGGCGTTGTGGCTGGGGCCTGTAGTCCCTGCTATTTGGGAGGCTGGGGCAGGAGAATCACTTGAGCCCAGGAGTTTGAGTTTGCTGTGAGCTGTGATGTCACAGCACTCTACTAAGGGCGGCATATTAAAACTCTGTCTCAAAAAAAAGAATCTCTTACAAGGTTGTAATCAAAGTTTTAGCCAGGGTTGGGGTCTCCTCTGAAGGCTCATTAGGGGAGGATCCACTTCCAAGCTCACCAGGTTGTTGACAGAATTTGGTCCCTCGGTGGTCGTTGAACTGAGGGGAACAATTGTAAGCTTGCTGTTGACCACAGGCCTCTCTCAATTCTGTGCCACATGGGCCTCTCCAACAAGGCAGCTTGCTTCCTTAAAACATGCAAACTGAGAAGGCCAAGTCACAGTCTTCTGTAACGTAATGATGGAAGTGACATCCCATTGTCTTTGCCATGTTCTGTTGGTTAGAATCAAGACCCAGGTTCTGCCCACTCAAGGAGAGAGGGTTACACAAGGTGGGTGTGTACCAGCAGACGGGGATCACCAGGGACCAAGTTTAGAGTCCACCTGTCTCAAAAGCCAAAGTTGTTTCCTGGGCTCAGGTAACTCAGTCAGAAAATGGCTGTTGTAACAGCAGCAGTAGTGCACGTCGAATGCTTACAGTGTGCCAGGGATGGGACTAGGTTCTTTTATACATAGTATATATATTTGCTTTTTTCCTATTAGGTAGGTACAATTATTATCCTCTTTTTAAGTGAAGAAACAGTTTCAGGGAGATCATAGTAGTGAAAGATTTGTCAGACTTTCAAAGTCTTTGCTCTTTCGTTTTTGTTCTCTGTCTCACAGATAAATGGCAACACAGCATGAAGTGTGCTGGAAAGGCCCCTCTGTTTGGGGTGCCAGGGAAGGCATCTTGGAGGCTGTGGTGAGGAAGGAGCACTGTCCAGCAGCAGGGCCCAAGAGGGGCAGGAGAGAGGAAGCCACATAGTGTCAGGGCACTTGCTGGGAGCAGCGGCGAGTGGAACTCAGCAGCTGTTGGACTGAGGGCTGAGGAGACACGGAAGCCAGTGGCTGTTTAGATTAGTTTCCTAATTGGCTGAGTGTTAGCAAAGCCTCTTGTGTACACAATGAGGATAGTTAATCTTGTCTGTTTGTATCTCCACTCATGTTGTGTCACTCCTAACCTTCTCAGCTGTCTGCCTCTTACTGCGGGTTTTAGGCCAAAAGAGGGTTGCACAGGCCCCAGCCTCCCCACCTGCTTCCCATGATGGCCCCTAACCCCATGGGCCCCCCTCCCTGCAGGGCCCATCTTCCCAACACACCGGTTCTAGTCACTAGAACTGTTTTGCGCAAAGTGGCCTTACCTTCATGAGACACCTGGAAGCTGGGCTTTCTTATTCTAAGTGAGAAACCTGCCCAGTGTCCCACACAGAGCTAGTAAGAGGCTGAGCCAGATCTGAACTTGAGTTCAGCACTCCCACCTGCAGACCACATTCATCATACAATTTCCTTGCTTGAGAAGCCGTAGGGCCCCTTCCCTGGCTGGGTAAACCTGTCCATGTACAGCTGCCTCCTTCCAGGGCCCTTCAGGCTGTGCTCCCCACTCCCTGCTATGACCCCAGCTCCATGCTATTGTGGGTCCTGTATTAATGAAGTGGGGCTCCTGCATCCCAGAGACATCCCAGGTGTGTTGGTTCCCTGTCTAATCAGACTATAGATGCCTTTAGGTCAGTGGCCGAGATAGAAACTTCTCCCATTGCTCACCAGGCCCAGGCATACAGGAAGTATGTGCAGCTTGATCATAACAAAGAGGGGACAGATGAAACAAGGTGGGGAAGGTGGGAGTTGAAGGTCAGATTCACAAAGGAGCCCTGTGATTGAGCGACCTCCCGCCTGGCTCATTGCTCACCTGCTTTCCCACTCTCACTGCCACCTCCATCCTTGGAAGCCTGCCTTTGGCCTACAGGTGTCTGTGAATAATTTTCTTCCCGTTACCCCCTGATTATAGGCCAAAATGCCTCTGTATAATTGCTCTCCACACTTGCACAGACACATTTTTCCAGTGCTGGAGGTCGGAGAGGAATTCTTCACATATAGCCATAGTCATACTCAAGTTAGGGACTTGGGAAACCACAGCTAGGAAAAGGTGTATTATTCAATAACTTTCAACAGATGAGACTAAAATGACCAGGTCTGATTTGGGGAGTATTATACAGAGACTTGTACAGAAATGACCATACAAATGAAATACAAATGGAGCGAAGGAGGTGCTGGCTTTCCCAGTCTCCCCTGACCTCAAGAGTAACCATAACACTATTGATTACACACTTTCTATGTGCCACTTTACTAAATAGTCTATGAAACACTAATTCTGTGAAGTAGTGTTAATAGTATTCCTGTTGGGGGCGGTGCCTGTGGCTCAGTAAGTAGGGTCCCAAATGCCGGAGGTGGCAGGTTCAAACCCAGCCCCAGCCAAAAACTGCAAAAAAATAAAATAAAATAAAATAAATAGTATTCCTGTTGGGAACTGAAGTTCATAGAGACTAAATCAAGTGCTCAAGATTGCACATGAAGGGTAAGAGCCAGGCTTTGAACCCAGACTGTCTGACCCTAAAAAAAATTTTTTTTTTTTTTTGAGACAGAGCCTCAAACTGTTACCCTGGATAGAGAGCTGTGGCATCACAGCTCATAGCAACCTCCAATTCCTGGGCTCAAGCAAGTCTCCTGCCTCCGCCTCCCAAGTAGCTGGGGGTACAGGTGCCCGCCACAACACCTGGCCATTTTTGGGTTGCAGCCATCATTGTTGTTTGGTGGGCCCGGGCTGGACTCGAACCCGCCAGCTCAGGTGTATGTGGCTGGCACCTTAGCCCATTGAGCCACAGGTGCTGAGCCAGACCCTAAAAATTTTTGTCCTTAATTTCTGATGCCAGTGGATGGCTTCATAGTTTTTATTCATTTGTTTTGTTGGGAGGGATCCATTAAAAAATTCTTTTTGCTCCTCTCAGGCTGGGACTTGAGATAAGAGGGAGTGAGCTTGGGATGGGGGTTGTCCCCTTTTTTAAAAGGGGGCGTGGAGTGTGGGTTCCCTCCAGCCCAGCATAGCCTTCTTTCTGGTTTGCAACTTTGCAGAAGTAGGCAGCTGGCAGGAGAATTGCATTTTTTAGGCCTTGGGCTGTGTCTTATCTCAGGGAGCCTTGATTTACTTTCCTCTGTCTTATCTCAGCTCTGGGCCCCTGTGATGGATTTCACCTCTGGCATTTGCATTTAGAGATGCTGCTTGCCAAGAGCACTCCTCATGGAGGAGTGGGGAGGAGATAGCACTGGGCTCCCACTCAGGTGGACAGAGGAGGACCTTGCTTTTACATATTGGCACACTGCTGCTTAGCAAGAATAAAAATACCTTTCCCTGGATTTGGCCCAGGCCTGCCCTTACTTGAGATGTGTCAGGGCAATAGGAGAAGAAAATGTAATAGTATTATAGTATCAATTCGTGGCTTTTCAAATTTCATCTTCACAACAGCAAAATAAAATGGTTTTTGTGATCCCTTCTTGTAGATAAATAGACAGACTCAGTGGGCACGAGGCACACAGACAAGCATGTCCCCAATACAAAATCTTGGGCACCTTTCATGTCGTGTTGGGAGAGAACATTGGGGAAGACACCTCTCCCATGGTTTCTCTTTCCTGTTCTTTCTTCAGAACAGATAATGTGGTCTAGGGTGGACCCAAAGGGAGGAGTTTTGCCCTGGGGAGGGGTGTTGCATTGAGCCAAGGTCTGAGGGGCCACACTCCGCAGACTAGAAGGGTGAAGGGTCAGGTCAGGCCCTCCTCCTGCCTGGAATCAGCAGAGAAAGGGTCGTTGCACAAATCAGCACTGAAACCTCCACTATGTGTCATGGAGTAGGTGACAAGAGGTTCACCAAGAAGGAGTGGAGGACAGTACAGGGACAAAGAAAGACTTTGATGGAGGGAAAAGGAGAATGGAAACTGAGCAGGAGTCAGCTCAGCTTCCACTTGGTTGCAAAAGGCTTTTATTGGCCTGATCAGTACAGCTGGAATGGGACCATGAGCCCATAGTGCCGCCTGGTCTCTTCCCTAGTGTGGTCAAGGTTATGGGTGTATCCTTAGGGTCAGGATATGGAGGGTTTCTAGGAACTCTGGCCTTGAGACACTCCAGGAGTCTGGGGAGGGGATTGCTGGTTTCTGACATGATTTTGTACAATGGTTGCACCCCGCCAGGGTTCCAAGGGTTCCTTTCCCACAGTTGACACAGTCCCACAGTCCAGAACTCAAGAGAAAGGAAGGCAAGTAGCTTTGATCAAGGTCTTCTGTGAGCCAGGTGTGGAAGTAGGGAGTTCACTTATTTTGTCTGATTTTCACAGTGGTCTTACAGAGTACATCTCACTATCTTCATTTCAAAAGAAGATCAGGCTCAGAAAGATTAGTTAATTTGCCTGTGGTTTCATTGCTGGTAAATTGTAGAACTATAGTTCAATTCCAGGTCACCTGACTCTAAATTTTCCCATCACTTCCTGGAGTGTGAGGAGAGGGTCTTACCTCCTTCAGAACCCAGAGCAGCACCTTCCATACGGTCATGGTGGCAACATCGACTCCCTCACCCACCCTGCACACCTCATGAACATTTTGTGAGGGTGTTGGTATAGTCAGCAGGACCCCAGGCTGTCGGGAAGAGCTCTAGACATCCCCTTGTGGCTGTGTGTCAATCTCCAAGGGGAGAACAGGGGCTGTTCTTCTGTGCGTCCCTGTGCTTGGCGCCTGACATGCAGCCAGAGTTCAGCAAACATGAGCTGCTGGCTCGATTGAGAGAACTTAGATTAAGATACGGGAACTTCAAAATTATTACAGCTGTGGTTGCATGCTGGCCAAAAGCATGCCATTTACTGAGCTTGACCCAGTGGAAAATAATGAGGAAATGGGAATTGAGCAGCTGGATCGGAGGCCTAGAGAGAGGTTTCCAGAGTGCGCATCTCTGCAGGGTTCTGGTCCCGACTTGCCACTCACCAGCTGAGGGGTCTTGGGCAAGCAGCTTCCTCTCAGAGCCTGTTTGCTCATCTGTGAAGGATGAGTCTGCATTCTAACATCCTTTTCACCTCCAACATTCTGTGGGTTCATTACCCCTTCCCCACAGGTTTGGGGGCAGGAATAAAGAAGGTTACCACCCTTTAAAAATATTTGTACAAGTAAAAATTGCACATGCTTTTGATGTGTAACATGATATCTTGACATATGTACATGGCAGTATGGCCAAATCAGGCTATTTAACATGTGCATTACCTCGTGTGCTTATTTCATGGTGTTGGAACAACTTTTGGAGTACACAGTATATTGTTATGAACTGTGGTCGCCATAATGTGCAGCTCCCCAGGGGATCCCCCCATTTGACAGGAGTTTTGTGTCCTTTGACAGCCATCTCATTCTGTTTCTCTGAGTTGGACTTTTTCATACTCCACATTATGTACAGGTGAGATCATGGGCATTTGTCTTTTTGTGCTTGGCCCATGTCCCTTAACACCCTACAGGTCCATCTGGGAAGGCGCTGGAAACAGAAAGCTATGGCCTCTAAGCAGAGTGAGTGGGGCAGTCTCACCTGAAGGCCAGGATGGGCTGGATGGCACAAGGCCAGTCTTTTAAGCCTGCAGGAGTCTCTGATTTGCAAGTATGCATAGTAACCCCCTTC
Organism: Arctocebus calabarensis; assembly: GCA_963573935.1. Lineage (NCBI taxonomy): Eukaryota > Metazoa > Chordata > Mammalia > Primates > Lorisidae > Arctocebus > Arctocebus calabarensis. The sequence continues at coordinate 9,377 of CAUYON010116716.1, forward strand.
CTAAACCTCAGGCTCTCAGGCAATGCCACGCAGCCTTCAGGGACCCCAGATAGGCTGCAGTAGGCAAAGGCAGCAGTCCCAACAGGTCCTCCATGGCTCCCCCAGTGCCGGCCACCTCCCACCCTGCCTCAATTTGCACCACTAATCTGTTATGCCGTTCTTGGTAATTTAGCACTTTCAGACAGTTATGGTTAGATTCTGTTTATTTTTCTAAACCTCACAAAAACCCCATAATACAGCAAGGGAGGGGGGAGAGGGAGTTTTTCTAGAAATGTAAACTCAGGATTCAAATGCTCTGCGCATCTGTAGGACAGCTGTTGTGGGGCTTGTGTGTCCCAGTGTACAGGCATTCCATCTCAAGGATCCCTCCCTGGCTCCCCCTCCCACTGTCCTTCCTCTTCAAGAGAGAATGTGGCCTTGACATCAAAGTGTGGACAGCTGCCAGCTGTTGCCACCTGACCAAAGCCTTGTCAGCCCTGCCTCTCTCTCCTTCCCTGTGAGCTGTGGAGCACTCCTTCACTTCATCTGAGGTACAGGCAGGCATGAGGCTTCTCCTTTTACTGGCTGATGAGGGGGCAGTTAGGATCAGAGTGGGCTAGCCCCTCACCTAATTTTTGCCCAGAGGCTCCTGTTAGGCTTCTTGTCTCCTTCCACAGGAGGTTGCCATGTGTCCCACTGCCCAGCTCTAGCTAGAGAAGTGGCAGGAAATTGGGGTCTATGAATGAGTGAGTTAATAGGAGAGGGATGACCGCTGAGAGACGGGCTGAAGTTTGAGTAAGACATATGAAGGGAAGGCCAACACCTTTTTAGCTTACCAGGTACCTTCATGCCCCTTGGGAAGAAGATGAATGGAGTTTAAATGGAGCCACAGAGAACATAGAACTTGATAAGCAAGGTTGGAAAAATACAAGATTAGTTATCATCTAATGCCAGCCTTTAATTGTTCTGTGTTAGATACTAAAACCTTGAGGGGATGGTGACTTCCTTAACATCATGCAGCCAGATGACTGGGTCTCTTAACTCTCCTCTAGCAAGATGTTATTCTCCCCTTCTCCACATTCACCCCAGACTCATTTGTTCCAGAAAAGCACCTGTCATCTAATCTGAGTTTCCTTTGGGGGGATTCTTTTTTTTGTTTGTTTGTTTTGAGACAGAGTCTCACTTTGTCACACTCAAATGCCACACTTTGAGTGCTATGGCATCATAGCTCACAGCAACCTCACACTCTTGGGCTTGAATAATCCTCTTGCCTCAGCCTCCCAAGTAGCTGGGATTACAGGCGCCTGCCATAACGCCCAGCTAGTTTTTCAATTTTTAGTAGAGATGTCTACTCTGTCTCAGACTGGCCTCCAATTCCTGAGCTCAGGCACCTCCCACCTTGGCCTCCCAGAGTGCTAGGATTACAGGCCTGAGTCACTGTGCTCACCCCTTTGTGGGAATCTTAACACTAAAGAAGTAATCTGAACTTACACTGAGCTTACTTTCCTTGAGGCTCTTTTGGCATTTACCTTGTGGCCTTAAGGCTGCCTGTATTTAAACAGAAAGGACACATGAGGGTAGTAGAACCCAGCCATATAGAGCCAATTTGCCCCAGGCTGGCCCTCTTGGAAGTTTGGCCTCCTAGAAGCTACTGGGTCACAGCCTTGGGGATTTGTGCAGTCTTGAACAACAGAGGTTTTCAGGCCTTGCCAGATGTTGCAGGGAATGGGACATGAACACACACTATCCCACCATGACAACTTGGGTGTCCCAAACAGGACCATCACTCCCTAGTACCAGTCAAGGTTTTTCTAACCAGGTACGTAGCTAGGGGAAAATTCAATCCACATGTATCTGACTCACTGATCTCTAAATCATCCTAAATTTTGATTCTGGGAATGGTCTGATATGTACTCTATTTTTTTTTCAACTTTGGGATTGGTAAGTAGGCCAAAACATGATAAACAGCATCCCTGAGAGACAGAAGGAAGCTTCAAGTAGAAGCATGTTGTGCAGGTGCCTCCTGGCCTGCGGGAGATAGGTGGCATGGCGCAGCCAGGTGCCAAGCCCGGAGACCTGCCTGGGGTTGATCTGCCCCCAGCCTCCTGCGAGCCCCACTAAAGGAGGGAATACCATGTTAGGTTAGCTTATCTTTGCTGTACCCTCAAGGGCACAGTGTTCCCCTCATGTGATTCCTGCTGTCATGCAAGCCTGTTCTGGGACTTGCCCACTCTTCTCATATCAGGATCCAAAGGACGAGAAAAAGGAGTCATTGGGAACAAAATCTCCTCAATTGCCTGTCACTCCCGACAAACTTCTGTGCCTCAGCACCCTCCTCCTCGGTCAGAGCCCCCTGCATCAGAGCTGTGGGCCATCTTGCTGCAAAGGCTTCTCCCTGCCCAGTACCACCTCCTGCACCCAGGTCACTCCCTGGTAATTCTCCCAGGTGGAAACCTCAGAGTCCCACAATCTGTTTCTTGGGGGAACTTGACCTGGGATAAGAAAGTGCCTCAGGCAGAGGGATATGTCATCAAGAGAGCTCTTTTTCCCAAGAGCTGTGGAACCTTGCTCCTTTATTCCCTCATTTACCCTAAATTTTGCCTGAATCTTAAGCTCCACCTCTCCCTAAGATATAGACTTAGTCAAGTCTAACCCTTACAAAAAACCAGCAAACATTCCTTCCACCCAAGTCCCTACAACTCCACACATCTTCCTTTTGGTTAAGCTTCTCCAAAGCCTAGACAGTGTTCCCTCCCTTCCCTTCACTGCTGCTCCTCGACCCGCTGTGATCTGGCAGGCAGTGTCAGCACAGACAGGCCACTCCATGAGGTCAGCAGGGACCACTGCTGTCCCTCCTTAGTCCTTTCCCTCCTCGGCCTGTTGACAGCATTTGCCACGTTAGTCCTCACCTCCATCGACATAGGCTTCGCTCTTTTGGTCCACGTTCCTGTTCTTTCTGGATCTCCTTCTACTGCTTTAGAAGATCCTTCCATCTCTTTCATGGGCCCTCCCTTCTCCACCAGCTTCAACAGGGTTCTTGGGACTTCTGGTGGCTGTCCATGGGTATCCAGTGCTCTTCCCATCTTTCCTGCCACACTCTGCCCTCTGCCTGAGCTGCACCTCATGCCCACGGGCTCAGGTCTGCACTCCCAGCCAAGCACTTTGCTCTGAACCCCCATCTTGAGTTCTCTGAAACCAAAGTTGGACTCACATGCAGGACACCTGCTGCCCTCTGAAATAGCTCACATCTTGAGAAGCGTATGGGCATTTCCCTGGCCCTCTGTCCTACTTCCGGAAGCTGGTCAGTCCCATGTCCTGCCGGCTCTGCTCCACTCCAACCCCACATCTGCCTGCTCAGATCAAGCTCTCGCTTCTTGCCATTGCTGGCACCTCCCCACTGAAGGAGCAGATACCATGTTAGGTCAGCCGGTCCCTGGAGCCGGCCCTGCTCCTCTCAGTACACACTGCGTGGATCAGGAAAGTATTTATGAGACAAATTCTGTCTGTCACTCCCTTACTTAACAGTTCCTCAGTGGCTTCTTATCACTCTCAGGATGAAATCTAAATTTTTTTTTTTGAGACAGAGTTTCACTATGTCACCCTTGGTAGAGTGCTGTGGCATCACAGCTCACAGTAACCTCAAACTCTTGGGCTTAAGTGATTCTCTTGCCTCAGCCTCCCAAGTAGCTGGGACTACAGGTGCCCACCACAATGCCTGACTACTTTTTTTGTTGCAGTTGCCATTGTTGTTTAGCTGGCCCAGGGCTGGGGCTGAACCCTCCAGACTCAGTGCATGTGGCCAGTGCCATAAGATATCTAAATTCTCTAACATAGCATAAAAGTCCTATATGACCTGGTCCCCTGTTAGTCTGGCCTCTTTTCCTCCTCAGTCCCCTCTTGGTGCTGCGGCCACACTGAAGTTCACTGTCCTGCCTCCCAGGCACAGCACTTTCTCCTGCTTTGTGTCTGCTCACTTGCTCCTTCCTCTGCCCAGGTTGCCCTTTCTTGACATGCCCATGAGAGAAACTATTCACCTTTCCAGGCTCAACACATGCCCTGCCTCTTCTATGTCACTGGATTCACACAATTACGATTCTCTGAGTGGTAGATGTCATGATCTCTAACTTTTTTTTTGAGACACAGTCTTGCTCCATCACTGTGGGGAGAGTGCCTTGGCATCACAGCTCACGGCAACCTCAGACTCCTGGGCTCAAGTGATCTTCCTGCCTGAGCCTCCTGAGTAGCTGGGAGCACAGGCACCCACCATAATGCCCAAATAATTTCTCTATTTCTAGTAGAGACAGGTCTTGCTCTTACTCGGACTGGTCTCAAACTCCTGAACTCAAGGGCTTCTCCCTCCTTGCCCTCCCAGAGTGCTGGTATTACAGGCATAAGCCACAGTGCCCCGCCTATGTCCCTGTTTTGAAGAGGAAGATGCTGAGACCAGGAGATGTTGGGTCACTCTCCCCAGCTGGGAAGTGGCACAGAAGAGTTTAGGGTCCTGTGTGTATCACTCATGCTGGGGTGCCGTCTGAGAGTCCTAGTGCAGCTCTCAGAAACTGCCTCACATACCGCCTATCACACTGTATCCATTCAGGGCTTCCATGGGCCTCTACCTGCTAATGTGGGCACACAAAATTTAGGCTTCCCCAATTCAGACAGTCTTTGATCCCATATTAAAACTTTTTTTTTTTTTTGCTGCTACAGTTCCCCAGTTGCGGCCCAGAACCTTCCTGACCTGACACCTGTTTCCTGGACTCCTGCCTGTGAGGTCTGCTTCTTGGCTGTGCAGCCTGACAGTCACAGCATTAACAGTGCAGAATTTCTCAGGCTTGCTGAGTCCGTGGTTGGTCTCTGGCCTCTAGCCCTGGGGAGCAGCCCTGGTCTGTGCCTTCAGCTCTGAGCAGCCTCTTTCCACATGGACCCGGCACTCTGAGCTTGTCGGTCCCCTTCCCCTGTATGGTCCTGGCTGTGTCCAGAGTGCCTGCCATGGCTCAGGGGTGGGGTCTGTCTCCCTGTGTCCTCACTCCCCGCCCAGGTTGGGCTGGAATAATCGGCCTGCTCTGCATGCTTTCTTTTCTGTCACTGTTAGTCTCTCACTGTGATAAAGTTATAAAGCAAGGAAAAGAATAATTTCTGACTAACAGGATGAATATTTTGTGTTTACCATTTATTGCTGTGGTAATAATCATTTGTTCCTAGCTACAATTCCTAGCTGGAATAAGACCCAGTCATTGATGACTGGGACATGGACTTTAGAAATATACAAAGGCCTGAGTGGCACCTGTGGCTCAAAGAGTAGGGGCCTGGCCCCATATGCCAGAGGTGGCGGGTTCAAACCCAGTCCTGGCCAAAAACTGCAAAAGAAAAAAAGAAAAAGAAAAGAAATATACTAAGGCCAGATTAGTCTGAAAAGTGACACTATTTTAAATGATAATGCCTCAGGTTTGCAGGTCAGTCTCATTTTTATTATAATACATCTTCACACATATCTCATTTCAACTCAGTATATATGTTTTTTTCCTACTGCAACAAAGGGACAGAATAGAGCTGGGATTTAAAGTCATGCCACTATTGAAGGCAATAGAGTTAGTGTCTTAATACACAGCATTTTATTAATCTTTACAACCATGAAAGGAGGGAATTTCCCCCATTATAGAGACAGAAGTAATTAGGTCAATTGTGCAGTGCTCCAGAGCTAAGAAAAGCTGGGATCTGAAAGCAGAGATGCTGATGCTGAGGCTCACATGCATCTGTCTTGCGCCATCCGCAGCCTGCTGCCACCGCTGCCCTCAACCAGTCCCGTCCTGGTCTGTGACTGTCTCCAGGTGTCTCCCATGGCACCCTACATGACAGTGCAGGATGAACACCACCGTCATCCCTGCCTTGGTGCTTCTGCATTTTTCTATGCATTAAATACAACTTCCAGTCTCTTTGGCCTAAAATGATTTTGCCTTTACTGTTCCCCCAGTTTTAATGCAGACTCTGGATAACTGACAGTCTCATCTGATGTTTTAATGGGGTGGCACATATGCTTGGTTGTAGAGCTGGAAGTCTTTGGAAGCTGCCCTTCCCACAGAAAGGGCAAGTGTGGCCTGGGAAGCTTCCAGGTAAGAGTAGAGGCAAAGGGGCCTGGCTGGCAAAGCCCTTCCAGAACTGAGCAGGAGCACTTTCTGTCTACTTGTCATCTCTCAAGAATCTGCCATCTGGGTGTGCCTGTCCCCTTTAAACTATCCTGAACACAAAGGGACACCACTAGTGAAAATAATCCAAAGGACCAGTCTGGGACAGCTGCTGTGGGCAAGATATTTTGAGCAACACTGTAGTGTCTCAGTGCCTCCCCCAGAGTGAGTGGTTCTTGGAAGGGCACTTCCCCGGGGCAGGTGGGCTGCCTTGTGGGCCTGGGTCTGGGTCTGTGTACTTAAGGCCCCTGGTGGAAGGCAGCATCTCAGCCATGACTTTGAATGTAGGCTGTTTGTTTGAGGCTGGGGTCTGGGGGGCCTGCATGGGGGCAGGCGGCATCCCGGTTCCAGGAAGGAACACAAGTGAGTGTGTCTGAGTGTGTGTGTAAGCGTGCAGCGTGTGTTTATTTATTCTAGCAGTGGTTCCTAGGTCGGAGGTGTTTGCCAGCAGAGAGCTGCCTGCGTGCTTTGTTTACTCAGCAGAGTGCAAAAGACAAGGGGCGACAAGTGCAGGCTCTGGCCTACTGGGATGCCACGTAGAGTGACAGTCGGTCTTCGGGGCCGTGTTGGACAACCCTAGAAAGCTCCCTCTGGGGACACAGGCTCTGGTTTGTTTGATATACCAGGGCCTCTGTCTCTGACCCTCCTCCCAAAAAGGTGGAACTGCTGATTCTTCACCACGAAGCTGCCTGTCTTCCCTTCATGCTGGGGGCTTTCCTAGCTGCTGAGTCTCTGGGCCCTGAGAAAAAGCAGAGGAGAAGAGGGAGGGGCAGAAGAGGTGTGAGGACAATTGAGCTCCAGTCTTGGTTCCACTGACCAACAAGAGCAGGGCCTTTGACAAGCCATTTACCCTTGCTGCCTCACATTGGTCTTCCGGAGAATGGGGTGGACCTGCTGTTATCATCTCTTCTTTCCAAAGACTTGGAGATGAATGTCTTCCCAACCCCATGGATCTGTAATCCCAGTCCCATTCCTGTGAGCTCATGGCCTTTCCAATAGGCAGTCACATCTTACCAAGACTGAAGTTCCACTGCCTCTTAGGTCCTGGTCCTCTGCTCTCCAGGCTGTAGATTGTTTATATATTCCCTATCTTCTAGGGATAGACAGAGAGAAGAGACTCTCCTGACTCCTTCCACCCTCGGCCACAGGCCAGAGGCGAGGACTGGCTTAATTTCCCAGCTGGGTGGCCCTGGGCCTCCCCTGAGTCCGCAACCTCCCTCCTCCTGCCTGGAGGCCCCAGCAATGCGTCTGAAAGCCTCTGAGTGAGAAGAGACCAGGCTGGCTGGCAGCCAGGGGTGGTGTTCTGGCTCCTGCACCAGCCAGATGGGGTGGCAGGAAGGCCCTGCTAATCCCCAAGGAGAAAGCTCTTTGGCAAATAGAAAAAAGTGGCTGCCAGAGCTATGCCCCTGCCCTGGGGGCCATGAAACACCACAGCCAACTCTTGTGGGCAGATTGTGTCCTTCTGTGTTCTGCCTGCACTCCTGAGGTGCCCAGGCCAGGCCCCAGCTGGGCCTGTGGTAGAGAAGGGCGTATGGGATTCTTCCTCTCAGGTGCTCTCAAACCCTGGGGAACAATGAAGAAAGAAAACGGGCAGCCACTTTGTCCTTCTCTGGCTCTTACTAGCTCTTGGGCTTTCCTGACAACGTCTAGAGAAGCAACCAGGATGCCTGCACCTACCCTGCCCTACCACCCACATCTGCGTCCACTACACACACATGCACACATACTATCACACAAGTCCCACACAAATGCACACACGCTCACACACAGGCACAGGTGCACACCAGCACACACGTGCACACATGTGTACAAACATACACACACATGTACACATGTGTGCATGCACACATGAGCATACACCGCTGCTCACACAAGGCACACAGTCACACACACACACACACACACACACACACACACACACCCCTACAGCTGACCTACACATTAGCTTTCTGTCACGGAAGCTGTCTGTCCTGCTGGTACCACACAGAACCAGATGAAATGTTGGAAAAATCACCCCAAAGAGAATCAGTGTGGAAAAATCGGGACAGAGTGGAAGCAGATCTGGAGGAGGCAATGACTGGGGCAGTGGTGGGTGGAGGTCCACTCAGTGGGCCTGCTGCTGCCCTCCTTGGAATCCAGGCTGGCTGAGTTGTTTTCCCTGTGTCCCTAGCTGGGATGCCACCTGCCAGGACCCAGGTTCACTCTTTCCAACTGCAAAAGATGAAGCAAATCTGGTGTCAGTTTGTGAGATCTCTACATTCCCAAGGGAGCTTGGAAACATGACCCTTGCTTGGACTAGAAGGTCACACTTAAGGACCACTCCCAGGCCTGACTCATGCTCCTGATGCAGCAAGGGCAGGTATCACAGTCACTGATTCAGGGTCAGGAACAAGGGTCAGCAGTAGAACAGCTCCCATGGTGCACCCAGGCCACAAATCAAGCAAGGTCCACTGTTTCCAGGTGGACCATTCCTAAACTGATTTCAATCATGGGTTATTTTTCAGAAATTTTCCAAGATGAGAAGTCACAACTGAAGCTGATTGTTTAGATTGGAAAAATCTGGGTATAATGTCATTAGAAAAACAAGTCTCCTTGCATGAACCTTTCACTGAAACCCCTCCCTGCCCCCTGGCCTGTGTGTGCTGCTCTGCCTGAGTCACAGCAGCAATCAGCAACTTGGACACGGAGCTTTACAACCTGCCAAGTGTTTCCACGTGCAATGCAGCATTTGCTCTTCCTAAGGACCCTGAGAGATGAGTTATTGTTAGCCCCTCCCAGCAGAGGCCAGAACAAGGCCCTAGTAAGCAGTGGGGTCTGACCCAGATTGTTCAGGCAGTAGGAGGCCGGATTTCTTGATTTGAAATTTTGTGTTCTTTCTGCGAGATCTTGTCTGCCAAGAGCTATGCAGGCAGAATCCAAGTAACATTACTGTCCGCCAGGCAGGAAGGGACCGACTTGGCTAGCTTCCAACTAGCCAAGGCCTTTTCACAGCCTTTTACCATGGTCTTGGCCCTCCCAGATCCTTAGGAAGTGATAGTGCTGGTGGGGGCCTCCCTTCTCGTACCCCCTCTTACCTCCTCCTGCTCCCCAAGTGTGGGAGTCACCTTCCTATATGAATATTAGGCCCCAAATTTTCTTCTTTCTCTCCTCCATCCATTCTTTACTTCTTCCCCTGGACACTCTTGCCTTTGCCTTGGGAGCAAGGGTCCCCAGCAGACGTGCCAGCACCCCAGAGGCATGTGGCTGCCTGTCATGTTCTCTCTTGAGCCTGGCTCCCTGTGGGTCCCGATGTCCCTTGGGAAGTACTGTGAGCTCCTAGAGAACTTCCCAGCATGTGTCTGTTGCCCTCAGACCTGCTGTGTGACCTTGAACAGGAATTCAGATTCAGACTCTTCCCAATCGTTGTGATCTGGAACAGAAGGATACTGGTACCTGAATCCAGTCTTGGGCCAGGCTGGGGAGTGGAAGTGAAGTGAGAGGCATGAAATTGTTTTTCTGAGTGAGACACTGCCCAGGCCCATCCAGCTCCTAGGGCAGCCATGCATTTCACCCGATTGACACTCTAGAGGCCCCAGACCTGCCTCTCAGAGAAGGCAGTTGTGCAAAAGCCACGTGCATCCCAAGTCATGGCCTGGAGTGGGTGAACAGGGGAGGGTTTATTCAAAACACATGTTATTACCGCTATTCTAGTTATCTTGGCTATTTCCTGCATATTTATCACCATGGCAACTGACTCAGCATGCAGGCTGTTTGCTGGGCCCTGGGGTCCAGCATCACAGCCATGTGGTGTCAATTTGGGCCTCTCTGTCTCCCCAGCTTATGTCTCTCTGTCATGCTGTATTTGGTTTTTGTCTCTGTCCCTCTCCAGCCTGTCCCTGGGCCTCTCTGTTTTCTTCTGCAAAATAGTGACTCTGGTGTCTTTGAGTGACATAGGTGTAGACAGGCCCTGCCTGGTGTACCCAAGTTTCCCCTCAGCCCTCACTACTCAGGTACCTCACTAAAGATGTTCCAGAATGGATGGGAGAGCTGTACAGAAAATATAAAATGCAAGAGTTTGTCCTTTGGTGGAGGAAGGACTGGGTTTAGGGCCGGGGGCTATTTGAAATAGCCCATGTCACTCGTCTGCTAGGTAGGGGTTTAGGCCCCAGGAAGTGCAGGCTTCTTGTCCTGACTTCCCCTGTTTTGGGAGTGTGAGGGGTCTCTCCTCCTCAGAGCCTGCCCTTCCCAGACTTGGGGAGAAGACATGGGTAAAATGGCAGAGAAAGGACTCAAACCCACAGAAAGGAAGCCAAGGGCAGGGGGTGGCAGCTAAGGGGCTGGGAGGGCTCTGAGCACTCTGGGTGCAGGGGCACCCATCATTCCCAGTCTTCGTTTCTCAAAGATGTGGCAAAGACACAGCAGCCAGCAGTGTCCCTCCATGGGGACACTGGGCAACAGGGAGGGTACTGACAATTCCAGTGTGGGAAGAATTTGGGCCAGCAGGCTGGCAAAGGTGCCGTAAGCAGGTGGAGTGGAAGCAGGCATCTCCTTGGGAGGCAAGGGCCTTTCCTGGCTCCAATCTGTGCCCGGGCCTGGCTTTCCTGAATGCCCGGGAGTTCTGGCCAGGACAGTTCTTACCAGCTGCTAGCTACCAAGTTTTCTGGTTCACATCCTTTCGGAAAGACCTTCCTTGATCACCTTCCCAACCTCCACATTCCTTCACTTCTTTTCATGCCTAATCTCTACTCCCCAAGCAAGGCAGGCCTGGAAATGGTAATGGCCCCAGATCTCAGGCAGGCCTACACTTGCCATGGGACTCCCTGGAGAAGAGAGGAGGAGCTGGAGAAGCGGAACAGGGCCAGGACTGGGAATGAGTCACAATAGCCCTTTCTATGGCTGCCGTAGGCTCAGCCCCAAGGCTAATGCAGTTTGGAGTGAGACAGACCAGGCAAGATAGCCATCAGGTGGGTCCTGGAAGCACTGTTCCGTGGCCCCATGACCAGCATCCAGAGGGTGCAGCCAGTCGGCCTTCTTTGGGGCTTCTGTTGGTGGCAGGAGGTCTAAGTGGGCAGCAGTCGGAAAGGGCAGCAGCAGCGTGGCTCTGGAGGCCACACAGGGCCACACGGGACCCAGTCTCATGGAAGGACATAGTCTGAATGTTTGCATGCCCCCAAATTCATAAGTTGAAAATCTCATCCCCAGCATGGTATACCAGGAGGAGGGGCCTGTGGGAGGGAATTAGGTCACAGGATGGACCCGTTACGAATGGGAATAATAGAGGTCCAGAGAGCTGCCCTGGCCACAGTTCTGTGACTCAGGAAAGGGCCCTCACAGACACCAAATCTCCCAGCCACTTTGGACTTCCATAGCCTCTATAACTGTGAGAAATATATTTCTGTTGTTTGTAAGCCTCCTCGATTATGGTGTTTTGTTATAGCAGCCAGGTGGACTGAGACAGATTCAGGAAGAACTCCAGTGCAGTGCAGAACAGAAAGGCCACATAGGAAGTGGCCTTGGGGAAGAGGAGAGTCAGCAGGCCTGGAGAGCACAGGTGCGCATGGGCCCTGACAGACATAGCTCAGATTCCAGCTGCACTGCTCACCCTGAAGCAAGAGAGAAAATAATCTGAACTTCAGTGCACTGACTCGCAAGGAGACAGCACTGAACTCACAATGTTCTTGTAGGGAGTAGTAAGATATTCTGTGAAATTCCCAGAACAGTGAGTAAGATCATGGAAGGTGCTTTTTTTTTTTTAGAAATTAGAGTCTCCCTCTATCACTCGGGGTAGAGTGTTGTGGCATCTTAGCTCACAGCAACCTCAAACTCTTGGGCTCAAGTGATACTCCTGTCTCAGCCTCCTGAGTAGCTGAGACTGCAGATGTCTGACAGAGAACCTGGCTAGTTTTTCTATTTTTTGTAGAGATGGGGTCTTGCTCTTGCTCAGGCTGGTCTCAAACTCCTGAGCTCAAGCAATCCACCCACTTTGCCTCCTAGAGTTTTGGGATTATAGGTTTGAGCCACCACGCTCGGCCACGAGGAAGATGCTTAATACAAGTCTCCTTTCCTGGGGAAGGAGGTAGCTAGACCCTTTCCCCAGGATCAATGAGCTTCTTGTTTTGCTAAAGATTGGTCCAAATACATAGTGGGGCTGCGGTGGGAGAGGACCTGGAAAGTGGGGGCAGTGGCGGGAGAGGCCTGCCTGGCAGCACAGAGGGAGCTGCCCTTGGTGGTGCCTCAGCTGGGTCCCTTTCCAGGGCTGCACCAGCCCCACTGAGGAGCCACCCTCGGGCTGACGTGCTGGCGGCAGAAAGGGAGCTCCCTCTCCTGAAGCTCTGGGAGATCCAGGTAAGGAGACACTGTGAGGCCTACTGTGTTAGAGAAGAGTTCCAGGGAATCATGGAGGCAGGTAGCAAGAGCCAACGTGTAATGTCCAGGACGGTGACAGTGGCCTGCAAATGAGACAAAGAGCTGGGAGAGGCAGCAAGGGCTGTTAGACGAGCTCTGGCCTTGCTGATGGAGTCGGTCTTTTCCTCATTGTATCTATAGACCTGGGTGGGAAGCAGCCCAGGGAGGGGCTGGGTCACTCTAGCCCCAGGGACAGTCTCTCTCTCCAGGGTGGAGGGCACAGCCAGAGTCTCCAGCTCAACTTGAAAGCCGAAGTAGTGGCCTTAGTCCTCACATGGCCTGTCACCTGGGTGGATCAGCAGCCCTCCGTGGGCCTCTGCTTTCCTGCTGGCTACTGAGGTTGGGGTGGGACAGGCAGGAGCAGTTGCCCCCAGCCTCAGAGACAGCCCCCTGCTCACGCACAGCAGGGTGGTGAGGGATTCTGAGGTGGAGGTGGCCTTGAGCCCACTCCACCCTCTCAAGTCTTCCCCAAGCAGACCACAACCCAAGACCTACTGTCCACTCCCAGTGACTCAGGCTTTGGTTGCCCTCTACCCACATCTGGGCCCTGCCCAGTGCACCCAACAGGAAGGATTGTGGTGGGTGTGGAGTGGAGGGAGCTGCCTGGCCGAGGGCCTCCATGTCTGGGAACAGTGTAGCTGGAGAAGCCCTCTGCACCTACCTGGCTATGCCACCCTGCACTGCCTCAGGACTGGCAGGGGCTGTGGTGGGCTCTGTCCTTCTCCTCATACTGGGCATGATGGGCCACTTGCTTCTTATTAGCAAACTGCAGGACATCCCCCCCATACATAGGGTGGACATGAATTTTTGGTGGGGATGACCAAAATGACAGTGGGCAGAGAGTAGTGGGGCATGTGGACAAGGCCTCGTGGGACCTAAGGCAGGGGCTGTGGATGTATGGGGCAAAGCCATTTGGAGGCCACAGAACACTCCTGTCCTTGTTAGAGCCCAAAGGAAGCTATGCTAAGATTTGGGGAAAAGAGAACACAGGAACCAGTGACAGCGGTAGTAATTGTGCTTGTGTTTTTTTTTTTTTTTTTTTTGTTTGTTTGTTTGTTTTGAGACAGAGCCTCAAGCTGTCACCCTGGATAGAGTGCCGTGGCATCACAGCTCACAGCAACCCCCAATTCCCGGGCTCAAGCGAGTCTCTTGCCTCTGCCTCCCAAATAGCTGGGATTACAGGCACCCACCACAACGCCCGGCCATTTTTTGGTTGCAGCCGTCATTGTTGTTTGGCGGGCCCCGGCTGGATTCGAACCCGCCAGCTCAGGTGTACGTAGCTGGCGCCTTAGCCCATTGAGCCACAGACGCTGAGCCAGTAATTGTGCTGTTGATAGTAGTAACCAGCATTCATTGAGGACTGGCCTGTGCTAGTTACTAGGAAAAGTGTTGCTTTAGTTTTCCCAATAACTCTGTTTTACAAATAAGGAAGAGGAGGCTCAGAAAAGGTAAATAAGTGACCTTATTATCAAATAATTAAGCATTCATTCCCAGATGTGAATCCAAATTTTTTGATATCTATGACTTTTTTTTTTTTTTTGAGACAGAGTCTGACTCTGTCACCCTCGATACCCTCAAACTCTTGAGCTCAAGAGATTCTCTTGCCTCAGCCTCCCAAGTTGCTGGGACTACAGGGAACCACCACCATGCCCAGCTTTTTTTTTTTTTTTTTAAGAGACGAGGTCTCCCTCTGGCTCAGGCTGGTCTCGAACTCCTGAGTGCAGACAATCCACCCACCTTGGCCTCCCAGAGTGCTAGGATTATAGGTGTGAGCCAGCATGCCCGGGTGTTATCTGTGACTTCTTCATTATGCCACATTGTCTCCAGCCTGGCTCTTCACCTCCCTGTGCCGTGAACCTAGTCTACTAAATCCCCTGGACCTCTTCTCAGAATAGTGTTTTTTTTCCTTAAAAAAAGAGAAGACATGTTTGGTGCCCATAGCTCAGTGGGTTAGGGCGCCTGCCGCATAAGCTGGGGTTGGTAGGTTTGTACCAGGCCAGAGGACTGCTAAACAACAATGATAACTACAACAAAAAATATAGCTGGGGTTGTGGCAGGCACCTGTAGTCCCAGCTACTTGGGAGGCTGAGGCAAGAGAATCATTTAAGCCCAAGAGTTTGAGGTTACTGTGAGCTATGGGCCATGGCACTCTACTGAGGGCAACATAGTGAGACTCTTTTTCAAAAAAAAAAAGAGAAGACATTACATTTACAAAGGAACTCAATTATATCGAAATATAGTTATCGACACATTAAACAAATTTGTGATATAGTAATATATGTGCCTTTTATTAAAATAAATAATAGCACCTAATAACTATCATAATTTCAAATAGTGATGAATGCAACCAATATTATCATATTGGTAAAAAAATTCCTAGCCCTCTGGTTGGCCAAGGAGGGTGGATAGCCTGAGCTTACAGGTTTGAGACCAGCCTGAGCAATAGGGAAATACCATCTCTAGAAAAATAGCCAGGCATTGTGGCGGGCACCTATAGTCCTCGCTACTTGGGAGGCTGAGGTAAGAGAATCACTTGAGCCCAAGAGTTTGAGGTTGCTGTAAGCTGTGACGCCACAGCACTCTACCAAGGGTAAGATAATGAGACTCTGTCTCAAAAAAAAAAGAAAAAATAAATATTTCAGTTAGGGTCTAGTTTGAAAAGAAAGGTATAATTCTTTTCCTATCCAAGCTTACAGATCCCTGGAATTCTACCTGTGGGCTCCAGGTCAGGAGCCCCTATTTAAGTGAAGAGCTGTCACAACTCACATGTGGGGTGTGGGGTGACCTCCTTAGAAACTTTCCTTTTTTGCTCTGGTAGCAGGGGTGTACAACCCCCCTACCAGGCCATGGAATTGTATCCTAGCTGGAGATATTTCAAGTGACCCCATGCCCTAGCTTGGAGCTACTCTGCCCATGACTTACCCGGGGTTCAGGGTTGACAGATTTGGCAAATAAAATGACAAAAGAACTAGTTAAATTTGAATTATAGATACACATTGAATTCTTTTTTAGTCTGCATTCTACATAATACTTGAGACATAATTATTGTATTATTTTTCTATTGCTGAGTAACAAAATTACCACAAATGTCACACAGGTGCCTTAGCTTAGATCTCTGTAGGTCAGTGTGGCTCAGCCTGGTCCTCTGCTCAGAGTCCCACAGGCTGAAGTAGAGGCGTCCATAGGTCTCCGTCACTTTCTGGAGGCTCTGGGATATGTCAGCCTTCTAGCTCATTCAGGGTATTGGCTGGGTTCGGTTCCTGTGGCTGGAGGACTGAGGTCCTTGTCTCCTTCCTGCCTGTCAGCCTGGCGCTGTTCTCAGCTTCAGAGGCTATCCTCATCCCTTGCTGTTGTCACCTCCATCTTCAAGCCAGCTCACAACTGTGGCATTCTTACCACTCCCCATCCCTGACTCCTCTCTACCACTAGCAGAGCAGGGCTCTGCGGGTGTATTAGGCTCGTCTAGATCACCCTTCCTTTGCCATATTATATGACGACCATGGGAATGACACCAAGAGGCAAAAGTCATGGGGCCATCTTAAAAGTCTGCCTACCACACACACGCTATAAAATTATGTGTTGTTTCTCGCAATGGAAAGTGCCTGTGAGCACCTTGTTATTCTTGGCAGTCCTGCTGGGAAGAGACCTGCTATGGACCTCACCTCATGACCAGGGTCAGCTCTTCTCAACTTCAGTTTCCTCCTGACAGACCTCAGTTTAATTCTCTAAGATCTGCGTTTATGAATGGAGCACCAGCCACCATGAGCGCGTACAAGACCTGTTTTCTGCCTTGTAGGGTCTCAAAGTCTAAAGGTAGAGGCTGACTAGGGAAGGTGGCACAATGGCAGAAGAGGGAGGGGGCAGGGACAGAAGTCAGCAGAAGAGCAGAGGGTAAGAACATGGCTGCTGCAAGCAGGGAGCAGGGACAGAGGGAGCCTGGGAAAGCTCACAGTGGGGTATGGCTGGAAGAGGCAGACACTGGGAGGACCTCCAGGGAGGTTGGCGTGCAACCAGGCGCAGGACACCTGGGACCAGGGGTACACAGAGACAGGGAGAAAAAGAGTGAGATAGAGGTCAGCATAGAGGCCTCGACAGCTCCATGAGCAGCAGGCTGGGAGAATCCACTGGCTACCTGGTGCTCACGTGGGGACTGAGCCACTATGGCAAGAACATTATTCCCTCAGCTCTGGCAGGAAATAGGGCTGTGATTGGGCAGTTCGAAGGCAGCCTCATGAGGTGGACAGAGCTGTGGACAGAGAAACGAGTCCTGGGAGGCTTTGCCTTACTGACATGGCATTCTTACCATACTCCCCATCGCTGACTCCTCTCTACCACTGACTCTGGGCCATGTTTGGAACATGTGAGAAACAGCCGGGAGCCAGCATGGGGGCCGGAGAATGGGTGGAGTGTGTGTGCAGCGGGTTAGCAGTGCCTGCGGGCCACTGGCAAGACTCTGGGTAGTATCCTGAACGATTGTCTTTTGAATGGAGCCCCAACATGGTCTGCACACAGAGGTGGGACACAGAGCCACACAGGAAGTGTGCTAGGAGAGAAGGCAGGCTGAGGACCCAGAAGAGCCTTCTCACCACCACTTCTCAGCCTGGAAAGTTTCTTCTTCTCAGGGACCTCAGCAGTTATGTGGTAATGCAGCACCTGCCTGGCTGGGTCATGGTGACCCAGCCCAGCACAGATAGGTACTGAATAAAAAAAGACACTAGTGTTGTTTAGATAATAATACGAGGTGGCAGGGTGCTCACTAGGTTAGAGCAGGAGGGAGACAGGCCAGGCCTGGCGCTGGAGGAAGGGGGAGGCCAGAGAGACAGAAGAGGAAGAAGCAGACAGTGATAAAGACCATGGGGTGATGTTGCTGGAGGCAGGGAGAGGGCAGGGCAGGTGCTGGACTGAGCTGGTGGGAAAGACAGATTCTGAAAAGCATGGATGTGAATTGTGTAATTAGAGGTGACAGGGAGTGTGAGAGGGACTGCACAGAGGCAGTGGGTGGGTGGGGGGTGGGACAGCCCCACAGCCTGGCAGCTCTTTCCCATCTCTAGCAGGTGGGGCAGGGGAGGGGGCCCTCAGCAGGTGTCCTGGCTCCCTGGAGCCCCCTTTGCTGTGGGAGAGGAGGCAGGCCCGTTCCCCCACATCCTGAAACCCAATCGTTCAGGCAGCTGTCTCCCTCAGCCTGGAGGACTGGGCCCATTCATTCTCAAGGAATCACTCTCACCAGTCTCCTGCCAGGCTAGCCTTGAGAGAGGTCGGGAGAGGGGCTGGGGAAGGAAGTGGACATGGCAAGGGCTCTGCTCGTGTCCGGTCGACAGGGTACTGCTTCCAGTGGGGGCAGCCCCCAACTTTCTCTCTTTCCATCTTAAAATGTGGCTGAAAGGAGAGATCACAGGCACCCTTGGGGTCTGTGTATCCCCTTCAGGTTCTAGGCCAGTGATTCCCAGCCTGGGCCTCTAGGCAATGAGGTTAGGGAGCTATTATAGTGTTTATTTTAAAAATTGCATAAAAATTGTGTCTTTTCTGGAATAGGGGGTTAACTCCCACTGACTCTCAGATATCAAGTTCAACATCAGCCCTCTGGGAAGCTCTGGTCAACCTCTCCTGTAAATCAGGCCCCCAGCAGGAGCAGCTGGCTCCTTTAAGCAAGGTCACTGAGGAAGGTTTAAGAAGTGATTATTGACCATTGGCAGGATTAAGGGGCACCCACAAGGGTGATAGAACAACTAGCAATCAAAGCTCAAGGCTTCATCCATCTCAGCCCAGAGGGGAAGTTACCAGGTTCCTGTAAGACTACAGTGGTACAAAGCGACTCCTGGGCAGGTTTTATAGTCTTTGGTGCAGGACCACAGCCAGTGCAGACCCAGACCCCTGGTGCTGATCAGGAAGGAAGCTATTCTCACCCTCCTCCTTCCAGGGAATCCCACTGGCAAAAATACACCTGGAATACAGAGGGCAGAGGCAGGCTTGGGGTACCAAGCAGGCAGGGAGGTGAGCGCCCAGCACAATCCCGAGACTCTGCTGGGAGCCTCCTAGGGCGCCATCTAACCCTGTGCCTGCCTGGAACATAACTGTGTTGCACTGATCTGGGATTGGCTGTTTCTTGTCTGGCTGTGGTTGGTCCATACCTGCTCAACAAACTCCATTAAGAAAAATGAACAGCAAAGCCACCCAGATAGATGACATCACATTTCTTTACTTGAGCTGGAAATAAATCATCTCCATGTGGAAATGGCAGTTATCTCCTACAATCAGCAGCTTTGATTACCAGCTCTATAGGCCTGGCTAGTGAAACACAAGTCAACAAAGTTAATTAACAATTTATTGAATTCAATTTGTTTAGTAGACAAAAATCCTTCAACAGAACTCACAGGGTGAGAGTGAGAACAGTAAAAGGAGTCCTCCGTGCTGACAATCTCTGAAAACATGCTCTCAGCTGTGCAGGGTGGGCCATTCTGAGGGTGCTCACGTTCCCTGTGTAACTCAGAGCAGGCCAATGCGTGGTTCCCCTGGGCCAGCCAAGCTCCCAGTTACAAACAAGCCTTTGCAGAACAGCCCTAGTGGGCCTGCCCACCTCGCTTCATCTCTGCTGCCACCAGCAGATACCTGCAGCCTAGACTCTGCTCAAGAAGCATGGCAAGGCTCACTACCTTCTGTTCCTGCCCACCTGTGCCTCCCTTCTTGTCTCTATGCAGCAGTGCTGGCCCACACCACGTGCTGTGCCTCTGTGTGCCGAGCTTCTGCTCAAGGCCTCTCAGTGCCTTCTCCTGTTGTTGAGAGGAAGGCCCAGCTCCTCACCAGCCTGCGAAGGCCCCACTGTCACAGTTCACTTCAGCTCTCAGTCAGGACTACACTTGCTACCTCTACTACTTAGAGTCTCAGCTTAATTGTCTTTACTCAGAGGAGCCTTCCCAGAGCTCCTTTGACATTCCTTCTATGGGTAGTTTTCTATCCCAGCACTCATTGAAACTGGGAAAAACTCATTGCAACTTGTGCTATTAAATAGGGCCTGTCTGTCCACGCCACCATGAGCTTTGTGTGAGCAGGTGCCCTCCCTCCTTCTCTGCTCCCCAGTGGCCTGCACAGCTCCCTTCAATACTATTTGCTGAAGGAAAACAAAATAAAAGGTCTTCTGTGGAATGCTAACAAGCTTGGTGGGGAGACAACAAGGATGATTTGCGTATAGTTGTCTCCAAATAGCTTGGCCCTCTTCCTGGAGCTCTAGGAAATCAGAGAAAAGAGGAAAGGGCATTAACGACCCAATGAAGGTCTGCTTGGGGCCACTCCTTCCAGAGGGAGGGCAGGAAAGGTCACTTTGTCATGTACCTGCAATAGGCCAGAACCTAAAATACAATATCTCTTTTTTATCTTCATGGTTATTGTACTTTTACAAATGAGGAAACTGAGACCCAGAGAAGTAAAGTGAGTCATCTAATGTTACACAGCAAGTATGTGGCTGAGCCAAGAGTCTACCCAGGTGGGTCAGATGTCCAGCTTTCCTATCACCAACCATAGGAAAGGAAAGGGAGTGGGGGGGGGGGATGTCACTCCCAGGTCAAGTGGGCAGTGGTTTAAATGGGGGTTCAGGACAGAAAAACATCTTGTCTATGGTAACACTGAAGGCAGGCCCCATTCTGACACTGGTCTCAGGCCTGGGGTGCCACTGAGGTATACCACTACTTGGGCTCTGAGAGGGCAAGGCATACGGACCCACCCCAGAGCAGCTGCAGACTTTTGGAGACAGCCCCAAATTGGACCAGCTGTGGAACATGAGTCTGGGCACTGCTCCCAGCCTCTGCCTGGGGAAGGAAGCAGCAGGGCTGTGGTTGGGAGGTTTTCTTTCCCCCATGAGGGCCCATTGCAGCCTGGTATGAAGGACCCAGCGCAGGTAAAGAGAGAGGTGGGTATTCCTTCTTGGTGAGATGGAGGCGAATAGGAGGGGCTGCTCCAAACTGATCTCAGGCCTGTCATGGTTCTGAGCTCTGATTTGGGAAGAACAAAGAAGCCAGGCCCCTGTGCCTCCTCCAGAGCAGGAATGCAGCTGGGGGCCAGGCCGTGACCAATTGGGAATGCAGGTTGGGAGCGCAGCGAATGTGGCGTGTAGAGCAAGGCTTTCACACATTGATGGCAGCCCACTCAATAAGCTGGGCTGACATGCCCCTCCACCTCCAACTGTGATACCCCAGCCCTGCCTTGAGGGAGCCATATCCTTGTGCTATGGTGGAGAGATCAAGGCCAGACCCTGCTAACCCTCCAGTATCTCCTGTTCATCTATTTCTCTGTACCTCAGGAAGTCTGAGAAAGTGGCAGGAGCAAAGAAGAGGGCTTTTTAGGGCTGGGTGAGATGGATGGACAGACAGATGTACCATGAGACAGGCTGCCAGGCCTCAGGCATCCACTGCTCTGAGCAGGTCATAGAAACTTCTTGGGGCCACCCCCTCCAGGGAGATAAATAATGTTAGAGACGGGGGTCTGACCCCTGACTTAGCCATCTGAATGCTTTCTGCATTCCAGCCCTCCTGGAGCCCTCTCCCCCCTGGCCATCCACTCAGTGTGGGGTCCTTGGGACTGCCCTCCTCTGCCTTCCCAATTATGCACTGTCCCCTCCCTCTTGCTCCTCTGTGCTCCCTGCACTTCCTCTCCTCCTGGATGTTAATAATGACAGTGCTTTACAGTTTACAAAGCACGGTTCTATTTGTCAACTCATTCGATCCTTATGGGAGCTGCGTGCAGGAAGGGAAGGAGGAGGGCTGAGTGGGCAGTCCAGGGTGCAGGATGTCATGCTCACAGAGATGCTGGCAGGAGTGGGGATGGGGAAAAAGTGGGTGATCCAGGAGCTGGGAGGGTGCTCTGGTGGTTTTTCTATCCTCAGTCTCCCGGGGACACCTGGTGCCTGGGCATGTGGCTGTATCTCACAAACACTTGCTGATGCGAACGCATCCAGGGTTTGCCTGCTCTTCCTGCTCCCTTCGGAAAGTTTGCTCTTATGAAAAGACCTGAAAACCACACTGAAAGAGAAATGAGGAGAGCTTTCAAATGACACCTCTCAAAGAAGTCAGTTCTTACATTACAGATGAGTCTCAGTGAGTGGATGTTGGAGAATCTCCACCGTAAGAAGAGGAAGGGGCTTCCCAGAAAGGTCCCTGGGCTTCTGAGAGCTAAGAGGGTCCTGGCCAGGATTCACGGAGAGAAGATTATGGTACATAATTCTCCCTGGGGTCACAGAACGTTAGCAGCAGAGGCACCTTAGACTCACCTCTGTGGCTTTCTATGAGTGCTTCATTTTTCTGGCCCTGTGGCAGCTCCAGGGGGGTTGTTATTTCTGCTGCTTAACCAGACAGCAGCCCAATCTGAGGGTTGTCTATCTCTCTAGGAGCAATCATGGTAGCCCTGCAAAAAGGATGACTCCACTGGACATTTCATCTACAGGTTAAAGGATCCTGATGGAGGAAAACAGTCCCTAAGAGAAGAGAATATCAGACCAGGAAGGTTTGCTTCACATTGTTGCAACAATGAAATTTTAGCCTGCAATCTGAGTACTTTGGAAGGCCAAGGCAGGAGGATCCTTTGAGTCCAGGAGTTTGGGACTAGTCTGAGCAACATAGCAAGACCCCCATTTCTATAAAAAATAGAAAAACAAGCTGGGTATGGTGGCGGGCACCTGTAGTCCCAGCTACCTGGGAGGCTGAGGCAGGAAAATCTCTTGAGCCCAGGAATTTGAAGTTCCTGTGAGCTATGGGGATGCCACTGCACTCTAGCTGGGACAACAGAGGGAGACTCTGTCTCAAAAAAACAAACAACAGGGCGGCGCCTGTGGCTCATTGAATAGGGTGCTGGCCCCATATACAGAAGGTGGCGGGTTCAAATCCGGCCTCAGCCAAATTGCAAAACAGAAAAAGAGCCAGGCATGGTGGCGGGCGCCTGTAGTCCCAGCTACTCTGGAGGCTGAGGCAAGAGAATCGCCTAAGCCCAGGAGTTGGAGGTTGCAGTGAGCTGTGTGATGCCATGGCACTCTACCCAGGGCGATAAAGTGAGACTCTGTCTCTACCAAAAAAACAACAACAACAACAAAAAAAAAAAACAACAAACAACGAGAGAGAGAGAAATTTTAGAAACGACTCCCATGAGTTTATTAGTAGGGAGACAGATGCATAAATTAGGACCATTGTAAGGAGCCCTGTGAAGCTCATTCAAAAAGATGAAGCAAGCTAATTCTTCCTGCATCTTGTTGATGTTATGGACTCTTACCACCACTCTCCTTTCTGCAAGCACACACTGGCTGGAGAACACAGACATCAGAGGGCCACGAGTAGGTTAAGCCCCAGCCTCTGCTGTTCTCCCAAAGTAGGAGTGGGGCTCGGTGGCTCCTGGTGGTGACGAGAACATGAAGAGGCTCAGGTCTGAACCAGACAGAGTCTAACTGAAATGTCAACTGGGCTCCTCGCTGAATGCCTTTCCCTCATTCTGGTCCCAGAGTCTCAGAGGGAGAAAAAGAGAGCAACTCTGCCTTTGGGGCCCTACCTCACAGGGAGCCCTGATAACCCAGCCAGGTCTCTTCCTTGAGTGGGTTCTGCTAACACTAACCTCTCAACAGCCAGGGTGCCCATGCCAACCCCTCTCTGCCACCCTAGCACCCCAGGGCTAGGCAGAAAGAGTTGGGAGCTCTGATAGGAATTGTGGTGGTAGGAGGCATGGGCACAATCCCACATGCCTGAGACACCCCCCGACTGGGCCATAGAGAATGGTTGGCCCAGTCTGAGGCTAGCCATGTTCAGGGGCTTTGAAAAAGAAATTCTTAATCAAAGTTTGGTTAGCATTTTGTCCTGATAAATCAGTGGCAAGAAGCCCAGCTAATCATTTATGAGACAAAGCAAGGGACTCTGCAGGGTTTGAGACTGACCTTGTCATAGGTGGATAAGGACATCCATAAAGTCTTATCTAAATCATTTGAGGAAGAGTGTTTCTTGCACTAAGCAAATTATTTCACATATTTTGGGGGTTTAATTTACAGTATAATTTTTTTTTTTTTTTTGAGACAGAGTCTCAAGCTCTCACCCTGGGTAGAGTGCTGTGGTGTTACAGCTCACAGCAATCTCAAACTCATGGGCTTAAGCGATTCTCTTGCCTCAGCCTCCCAAGTAGCTGGGACTACAGGGGCCTGCCACAATGCTATTTTTTTGGTTGCAGTAGTCATTGTTGTTTTAGCTGACCTGGGCCTCAGTGTATGTGGCCGGTGCCCTACCC
>CAUYON010116717.1:0-21538 GCA_963573935.1 Arctocebus calabarensis
CTGCTCAAATAAAAATTGTCTTGACTGGCTCGGCGCCTGTGGCTCAATGGGCTAAGGTGCCAGTCATGTACACTGAGCTGGCGGGTTCGAATCCAGCCCGGGCCTGCCAAACAACAATGACGGCTGTAACCAAAAAATGCCCGGGCATTGTGTGGGCGCCTGTAGTCCCAGGTACTTGGGAGGCAGAGGCAGGAGACTCGCTTGAGCCCAGGAATTGGAGGTTGCTGTGAGCTGTGATGCCACAGCGCTCTATCCAGGGTGACAGCTTGAGGCTCTGTCTCAAAAAAAAAAGAAAAAAAAAATCTATTTTATGAAACCTTAGTGCTTGAGAAACGAAAGTATACGTAAAGCACTTGCTCTGCACACTATAATAAGACAAGTTGAGCACTGTGCGATTGTTGGAACTGCTAGCTGAACCAGCTGATTTTTCATGGAACACACTTTTACTTGCAAATACAATTGTTAAGATGAACTATGGTTACTCAGAGGTGGGTATGTGGCAGACATCTTCAAAGTCATTAGCCTGTCACTTTAAGGAAAACAACTGACAAGATGTTAAAATGAACTAATGAATAAATATTTTAAAAATCAGTCAGTGTTCATTTCTAATGTTATAAAAATCAATAGATATGGCTCGCATAAAGGTAAGTCCTCAATGATTTTTTAACAGTGTTAAGAGGTCCTGAGACCAAAAAGTTTGAGAACAGCTGCTTTTTATAAATGCTTCCAAAGTGTGTTCTTTGGAAGTTTGGCCCTTGTGCTATTCTAATTCCGTGCTAATACAAGTATAAGGGAATAACTTAAAGTAGTCACATGGGGTTATTTAAATTTACATTAAATATAATTTTAAAATTTCATTGCACAGTTGTACATTACACTTTATTTATTTATTTATTTTTCTGAATTTTATTCCCTACCAGTCCCTTCCCCCCACCCCCCCACAGGCTTTTTCTATATCAGCTTTTCTCATTTACATTTTAAATCCTCTACATAGCCAAAGGTAGATAACAGATTATCAAACATTTTTATCATCCCAGAAAGGACATTGTCAGGAAGGTTTGCATTCCCCTTTCTCTCCTCTTTGCTCACTATGTTCATTAGAAGCCAAAGGTTCTGGGCAGTTATAGGAGGAGGAAATACTGTTCATTTTGTTTTAGCATTTTTAAAATTATTTGAATGCAGAGTTTTATTTTTTGCTATTCCCATCCTATGAAACATATTTTGAAAAATGCTATTCTGCCTTTTTCCATTTTTTTGACTATTACACTGAATATGAAATTGTTACAGGCAATTTTTATGCCTCTTTTGGAAGCAAATAGATATAAATAATATATTAAAG
Organism: Arctocebus calabarensis; assembly: GCA_963573935.1. NCBI lineage: Eukaryota > Metazoa > Chordata > Mammalia > Primates > Lorisidae > Arctocebus > Arctocebus calabarensis. The sequence continues at coordinate 1,340 of CAUYON010116717.1, forward strand.
TATGGAAACCTACATCTAAGTTTAAGTTTCATTCCTTTACTAGTTTACAATGGGAATTTCTGTCTATCGGTGTATTTCCAGTTCAAATTACTTTTCTGACTATTCCTGAATTTTTAGTCCTTGTAATTTTGCTGTCAGGTTATATATATAAATTTCCTACACAGAGTCTCAGAGACTGTACCCCCGATTGAGAATACCTGTGACGTCTGAGCATACTCACCAGACAATATGATTTTGCAAGCTTTAGTTTATTTTAATACACTTTAAATTTTTGAATAGTTTTAGACTTACAGAAAAATTGCAGGAGTCACAAAGAGTTCCCATATACCCTACACCCAGTTTCTCCTATTTTAACATTACCATGATTTATCTGCAAGCTTTACTTTTAAAGTTTCCAATATAAAAACAATAGGTTTACTTATAATTTTATAAATTAAAATCACATAATATTGAACATGCTTTTTCAAACCACACACACTGCAACAACTCATGCTGAATTATTCTTCCTTGAGCTTTCCTTGAGCACAGTGAGCTGAAGTTCCCTGTAGTTAGCTTGTGGTCTTATCTCTTAAGGCCAGCAACCCCTATCACGCCCCCTTTCACAGGTAGGTGAGCAGCTGGGCTGGTGACATTGACATTAGGGCAGTGAGCAGGCAGTACTGGCTAGAAGTTACAGGGCCACTAGAGGGTAGAGGTATTGAGGCCCTTGCCCTTGGCCAGAGTCAGGGAGCCTAGGGAGTACAAATGTGGATGAACCTCCAAAGTGAAAATTCAGCAGCGGAGGCCAGGTAAGACAGAGGCAGAAAACTGAAAAACTCCTAGAAGGAAAAGAAACAGAGAAGCAGACAGCATGGATTGCCAGCAGATAAATTCATGAGTTAGGAGGCCGCTGTTAAGGACACTGAACTGGTATGGATGAATTGTGCATTCTTTCCAAGAAAATAGTTTATTAAAATAGCATGCATATTGGTTAATCTGTGTGCTGTTTTAAATTTTTTCTCTCGTAAGAGAAACTCATGTGTATCGTACTTCTGTTTGTGAATGCATATACAAAGGCGACCCAGAAGGATGTACAACCAACTGTACTCGGTGATTACTTCTGAGGGCAGGGGTGGGGTGCTATGAAGGGGCTATTTCATTTCACACTCTATTTCTACAGTGTTGCAATTATTTATAGACTATATTAACATACTACTCAGGTAAAAGAAGTCAGAGTACAAGTAGTATATGTTTGTGTACAAAAATGGGAAATATTGAGAAGTACTTTGTCGGAAAAAAAAATTAATGATTTGTATTCTCATTACCCTGTGATAACACCTCTTTTAGTGAATTTCTTTCTCAGTCCAACTCTCTTCCCCTTCATATTTAGCTAATGATGTCTAGGCTACAATGCTGTTCACAAATACCTCGTGCCTTTCCCTTTCCCTCTCAAGTTCCCTTGAACGTAAGGAGAGTTGATGTGCGTCACTTCTAGGCAGAAGCTTCAAGAGCCTGGTTATAGGTCCCCATGTTCTCCTTTCTGTTTCTATAATCAGGGAAGCTTGTCTCAACATGGAGAGTCTATCATCTTCCTGGGTCCCAAAGTATCTGTGATGAATACAGCAACCCTGGGGGACTCAAGGTGAACAGAAAGTATAAAGCAAAAATAAACTTTGTTGACACAAGCAGCAGAAATTTTTAGGTTGTAGCATAATTATCTTACCCTGACTGACAGAAAAGATAAATAGGTATTTGTAAGTTTGGGTTTGTAATAGAAGCACATGTGTATATGTGTATGGTTACAGGGAGAGAAATGCACACAAGTACATAAAATTCATCATCACTATGAAAGTGGACAGTGGGTTTCTACTGTACCATTCTTTTTTGACTTAATCTTTCTTTTATAAAAATGTTACTACCTTACTATATAGTTTTTGAAAATATTATTTTAAATGGTTCTATATTATTCCATTTCATGGACTTACCTTAATGTATTTATCTCCTTGGGGCAGGCATTTAGATTCTAGTTTCCAGGTCTGACCCTTGTAAATGATCGTTAAAGTATCTTTATGGACACATGTTTGTCCACAGCTCTGACTTAGAATAAATTTCATACTTAGGATAAATATGAAGAACAGGCTAACTGTTAATTTTAAAGTGGGTCCTAGCTATCAGTCTTGGCTTCTTACAGCTTCCACGATTTGCCCATCTCCATAGGACTCATCTATGTGAACAAAGTAAAGCAGTTCAGCTGCCAACCCATGGGTGGAGACACTGAGCCTTCTGCCAGTGTTAGTAAATGGGATAAAGATCCTATCTCATCGGTTTCCCTTCTGATCAGTAAAGACAAGGTTGAGATTTTTTTTTCCACTTTAGAACTGTCATTAAAAAACTAAGAGTTAAACAAAACCATACTTATGAAATGTAACTTTCTACTGCACATTACTTCTAGTCAAACATTATCCTTCAAATACCCAGTCCTGATACCTTTTACTCACTTCCTCCTGACTGGGTTAGATGTGAGAGTTGCCTGGTCCCTTCCAGAACCAGATTTCTGGCATTCTCTGCAGCCCTCACTCTCTGATGAGCATTCCCTCCAGTCCTTTGCTAATAAGAAAGCAGCATCTTCCCACTCTATCGTCAGTGCTGGTTTCCTTTTCTGTCTTTTCTGCTAGGCTAGATTGTGATCTTCCTGAAGGCAGAAGCTGTGTTTCTTCTTCTCCATATCCATGATGATTAATACAGTCAGTACCCAGAGTTTAGATAAGTGAATATATGAATGCAAGTATGAACTAACACATGGATTCCAGTACATATGAGTGTGTGAGTTAAGGAATAGGTGTAAGGAAACACAGGAAATGTATTTTTCCATCTCTAGGATTCTTTTTTTTTTTTTTGGAGACAGAGCCTTAAGCTGTCATCTTGGATAGAGTGCTGGGGCACCACAGCTCACAGCAACCTCCAATTCCTGGGCTCAGGTGAGTCTCCTGCCTCTGCCTCCCAAGTAGCTGGGACTACAGGTGCCCACCGGCCATTTTTGGTTGCAGCTGTCATTGTTGTTTGATGGTCTGGGCTGGATTCGAACCCGCCAGCTCAGGTGTATGTGGCTGGCGCCTTAGCCCATTGAGCCACAGGCACCGAGCCCATCTCTAGGATTTGAAAAGAACATCTCTCAGACTCCAGGGCAGTTGCATTTTACATGTAAATGAGCAGTTTATTTGTAACTATTGAGATAGGTATTCCTAACTTGGAGAATGCCTGTACCTTTGAGGCACAACCTGAAAACAAGCCAAGCATCTCTGTCTTCCTCCCTTAGTACTAAGTAGCATTTATGAACGGCAAAAAGAAAATAAAAAAAATTAAAAGTATAAGGCAAGGCCCTTACCACCACATCTGGTTGAAGCAGAAGACACATACCCTTATTTAATTAGTCACTGTCTTGATTCAAAGTATTGGGAGCATGTAGAGAACCAGGCATTCCTAGGGATCACTGGTGGGAGTGTAAATTGGTATAAACCTTTGAGAGATAATTTTGGTAGTATTTATCAAAATTCTAGAGGCACATACCATCTGGCCAAGCAATTCCATTTCTAGAGTTTATCTCCAAGAGTGCGTGCATAATGCATATGTATGAATATATAAGGATGTAAATTATAACACTATCTTTAATAATCAAAAATCAGATACTTTCCTAGGGAGCATGTTAAGAAAAAAAATTGGAAATAACCCAAATGTCCATCAATAGAGAATTGTATAAATAAATAATGTTACATCAATATAGCGGGATATGATACGGGACTTTTAGAAAAGGACATAGCCTTTTATTTATGGACATATAGAGATACAAAGTTTAAATTATTTAGTGATGAAAGCTAAGTTGCAGAACAGTTGATGTAGTATGAATCTATATTCTAGGAAGATGTATATGCACAGGGGAAAGGCAAGAAAAATACTTTGCAAATTTAATGGTGCTACCTCCAGGGAGTGGGGATTGGGGTAGAAATGGAGAAGACCTTTGACAATGTTATGTGCTTACTTCTGTATTTCTTTTTTTTTTCTTTTTTTGAGACAGAGCCTCCAGCTGTCGCCCTGGGTAGAGTGTCATGGCATTACAGCTCACAGCAACCGCCAATTCCTGGGCTCAAGCGAGTCTTCTGCCTCTGCCTCCCAAGTAGCTGGGACTACAGGCACCCGCCACAACGCCTGGCTATTTTTGTTTGGGTTGCAGCCGTCATTGTTGGTTGGTGGGCCCAGGCTGGATTCGAACCCGCCAGCTCAGGTTTACATGGCTGGCGCCTTAGCCCGCTGAGCCACAGGCGCCGAGCCCTTACTTCTGTATTTCAAAAAGTTATTTACAATGAATATGTACTACCTCTTAAGTAAATATTTTTAAAGTAAAAACAATAATTAACTGATACTTTTTTTGACATTTTCAGCTGAGAATTTATCTCTTGTTAGGTCTTAGAAATCTTTAAGGACTGTAAATATTTCTTTTGAGGTCTTCCGAAGGATGGAAGGAGCAAATCTGAGCAAAATATGAGAAATTGCAAAATTTGAGCTATCTGATTCACATTCCAATCACAAACATCTGGTGTCACATATTATAAGCATCATAGCTCTATGCTGAATTCTTTTTTATAGGAGAAGAAACTTGCAAATGAGACCATTTTAAAAGTCTGTAAAACCACCAAGGATCCTCACCCACAAGGGCAGGCCAGACTTGCTTTTGCTTGGGTTTATTTTAATCTGTCCTTAGCCTTCCCAGAGCAAACACCTCAGTAACAATTTCTGATTGGCCTGCTGTCTGTTTTTGTTTTGTTTTGTTTGCCTTGGAAGCTGCCCCAAGTTCACCCTGATAACATGATTTCTTTTCTTTCTTTCTTTCCTTCCTTCCTTCCTTCCTTCTTCCTACCTTCCTTCTTTCCTTCCTTTTCTTTCTTTCTTTTTTTTTGACTGAGTCTCACTTTGTTGCCCTGGGTAGAGTGCTGTGTTGTCACAGCTCACAGCAACCTCAAACTCTTGGGCTCAAGCAATTCTCTTGCCTCAGCCTCTAAAGTAGCTGGGATTCCAGGCGCCTGCCACAATTCCCAGCTGTTTTTGAGAGATGGGGTCTCACTCTTGCTCAGACTAGTCTCAAACCTGTGAGCTCAGACAATACACCCACCTCGGCCTCCCAGAGTGCTAGGATTACAGATGTGAGCCACCACACCCGGCCTGATAACATGATTTCTCAACATGCTAGAGCTGAGTCTTTTTTCAGACCACGTTTTTCATTTCACTTGATATCTCTAGAGATATCCCACACCAAACATTTTTCAGTTTCCACAGCAATTTGTTGTCATTTTTGACCCAGCACTACACTTAGCTCTAGACAAGCTCAAGCTTCCTGTTATTTAGATCTACCTTAATTAAGGCCGCATGTCTGGCTGCTTCCACCTTTGGATAGGCTGAAGAACGGACAGAATTCACTGAACTGCTGCTGTGGGCTTTATTGCCATAGCTCCAGGCAAAATCTTCAAGTTGCATTTTATAAGCTAGATTGTTGGCTAAGCTTTTGAAGTACATAATGTCACAGGCCATTTCAGCTGGAGCCCAGACACTCCTAGTATAAACACAACCGCTGACACCCAGGAAGCATTTGCTATCATTGACATGCCTGAGTGTTTTAGTTTGGTAACGGGAATTGGGACAGGGAGGAGGAGTGAGCATAATGACAGATGATAAGATGATACTGAGCCCTGTGGACAGGTTTTGAGCCCTTAGGGCTACAGAAATTTTTTTCATGAAGCCACCAGATATTAAAGAGTGGCACAGAGTTGAGGAGGGCCATTTTCTCCACTTCTGTGTGGAATACAGCATTGTTTTGGTGCATAAGATTGGAGGCACAGGGGACACTGAGAGAAGGTATTAGAACATTCATGGTCAAGTATTTCAGGAAGTGGACTTCCTTAGAAGAGGCAGGGATAAAAGTTTCTTCCAACCATTTGTCAGGAATAAATATTGACAATTGACAACTGGTATAGACAGAGAAAAATACCATAGATGCTCTCAGAGGGCAGAGACAGGGACATCTCAAGGACTCCACTGTATCTCTTCTATGTAGGTGATCGGGACATCTGAACTGAGTGGGTGAATAATTCCATGTAGTGGTGAAAGCTGGAAATGGTTTGTGAATGTGAGGAAAGCACATGTCAGGGACTCCCAGAAATAACCAGGATCATTTTAGAGAAAAATAGTTCCTGTATAAAGACAATGAAATTTGGATCCCTTGTAACTAATGCAAAGCTATAATGTGTGACCTCATTTGTTTCTACAGGTAAACACAGATGACAATTGGGTTAGACATATTTTCTAAACTATGAGTGGTAAAATAGCTTTTATTAAATAGCTCATTTTTACTCATTAATTTTTTGGCAGGAATAACATCATTTATAAAATTGAACAAAATCCATTGGCAACAGGATCTGTAACTCCAGACTGAAATTATTTTTTAAAAAGTCATAAACATGCTTAAAGAACAACGGTTCTATGGATACAATATAACTTCCTGAGCCTCCCTCTGGAGTAGTTGAAAGTGAAGCCAAATGAGGAACTACTTAGGACTATGAGTGCTTAAATATAGACTATGAATAGTCATCAGAGCCTGCTCAACTATAACTAATAAGGTCCTTTCTAGTTCTCAGACCTGATTTATCACAGCACTTCATGTTTGCATTTTAGAATTCATTTTTAGATAAGGTCTTAGCTAAGGAGGAAAACGAAGGACAGGAAGGCAGATTCTATTTGGCTTTTAAGGTCAGGCAGTCAGTTTGCCAGCAGGGCTTATATAACCTTTAACTTCACCTAATTAAAACTTTTCAAAGTACCTGGCTTTCCCCAGGATACCGATTTGCTGGAGAGTCTGCTTGTAGCCTCCATAATGAGAAGTCAAATTGAAGCCTTAACCAATCGAAAATAACAAAAAGTAAGCTCCATGAGTTATTTTCCGTTGTTTGACTCATTGTGATATTGGGGTTAACCTGATTTAATATTAAATTTATTCACCTACATTGTCCTATTGATAAGTCAAACTTCTACAAACCTTCATGGAGAAGCCAGTCATAGAGATGTTTTTCCTTTGACTGGTGTTAGAAGGTAACTCCTTTAAACATCATTTCCAAATAAAGGGTTTAAAAATAGTTTGTTATTCTTTCAGAATCTGATAGTGACAATTACAGTAAAGTTAAAATTAGCATTCCATTGAATATTGGTTGTGATATACTAATCAAGAAAATGGAAAAAAGAAAATTTCAGCTTGCATTTAAAAACGTAGAGGCTCAATTGATTTCAATATAGAATTTCAGAGTGATATGCTGGAGAGTGAACATGCCCATAATTCTATAACCTTATGTTCCTGGTTTCCCCTGAAGCAGCTTCTTCCTCTTCCATAGTTTAAATTACTATTATAGCCTGCCTAAAACTGAGTTCACTAGCTGTCCTTCCAAATCTGTTCTTCTTTCTTTACTTCCACTATTGGTAACTGGCATCAGCATCCATTCAGTTTCCTAAGTGAGATAGGTAGGAATCATGCTATAGTAATCTTTTTAAAAAACAAGATTTAATGAGATATAAGTTACATACCTTCCAGTTCACATACCATACAATTCTCCTTTGTTTCAACTGTACAGTTTCAGGGTTTTTAGTATTTCGTGGAACTGTGCAGCCATCATCACAATCTAATTTTAGAACACTTTCATCCCCCAGAAGAAACCACAAATCCATTAGCAGTCACTTCCCATTCTCCTCTTCCCCACCTCAGTCCTAGGCAACCACTGGCCTACTTTCTCTCTTTATAGATCCGCCTATTCTGAACATTTCATATAAATGAAATCACACTATATGTGATCTTTTATCACTGATTTCTTTCACTTAGCATAATAAGTTGAACCTTTATCTATTTTTAAATTTAATTTTATTTTTATTTAAAATTAATATAAGGGTACAAATTTTTAGATTATATTGTTTTCACTTCCAAGGTAAGGTTCCAGTTGCAGAGGAAGCCCTTGCTATACACCCTTGTATTGTGCATATTAGGTGAGATCCCATCACATGCCCTCCCTCCTTTTGCCAATCATTCTCTCCCCTCCCCTCCTCTCTCCCTCTTCCCCGTGCCCCTGTACTACACTATATTTGTGTTTTATTGTTCATATGAGCATGTGATTCTTTATATATTGGTTTCATGTTAGTATTGAGTACCTTGGATATTTATTTTTCCATTCTTGAGATATTTTGCTTAGAAGAATGTGTTTCAACTCCATCCAGGTAAACATAAAAGAAGTAAAGTCTCCATCTTTTTATGGCTGAATACTATTCCATGGTACATATATACCACAATTTGTTCAACTGTTCATAGTTTGATGGGCATTTGGGTTGCTTCCATGACTTGGCAACTATGAATTGAGCTGCAGTAAACATTCTGGTACAAATGTCTTTGTGGTAAAATGCTTTTTGTTCAGTGCACGTGTTGATACTTTTCTTTCTTTCTTTTTTCCCTTCCTTCCTGGATTGCAGTGGTGTGATTATAGCTCACAGCAGCCCAGGAACTCCTGGGCTCAAGTGATTCTCCTGCCTCAGCAGCCCCGAGGCTTCATTTTTTTTTTATTGCTGAACAGTGTTCCATATGTGCACATACTACATTTTGTTTATTCATTTATCAGTTGAGAAACATTTGAGTTCTTTCCTCTTTTTGCATATGCTAGAGTCATCTTTGTCCTTTATCTTCCTCTATTCAACATATAATTGGTAACCAGACCTTTTGTGTCTGCCACTGTAGCCTTTCTCATCTGTCTCTCTTCTCCATCACTTACTTTCAGAACATTGCAATTTCTCGTCTATAGTTTACAGCTTTCAGCATTTTCTCTCCTCTTTCAGTCTTGCCTCCTTCCCTAATCCATTCTAAGCACTACAGCTATAATGTGTTTTATATTGCTTAAAACATCCAAATGGATCTCCAATGAAAGATGGGGTGAGGAGGAGGTAGAAAGAAGGACTTTTAAAAATATTTCTATTTCTGGGCCCCACACTCTGTAGAACTATGGAAAAACTGAAGAATCTGTATTTTTAAAAATAGATTCACAGGTGAATTTTATCAAACCATAAAAGATGAGATAATCGTAATGTTATTTAATCCAGTTGAGAGCAATGGAAAAGTAAGAAAACTTCCAAAATCTTTTAAGCAGTGAGTATAACATTACTACCAAACCTGACAAAGATCATATAAAAAGAAAAGGTCCAGGTGCAGTGACTCACACCTGTAACCTCAGCACTTTGGGAGGCCTCGGTGGGAAGATTGCTGGAGACCAGAATTCAAGAACTGCCTGGGCAACATAGTAAGACCTTGTCTCTACAAAAATAATTTTTCTTTTTGAGAAAGAATCTCACTTTGTTGCCCAGGCTAGAGTGCTGTGACATCAGCCTAGCTCACAGCAACCTCAAACTCTTGAGTTCAAGTAATCCTCCTGCCTCAGCCTCTGGAGTAGATAGGACTACAGGCACTTGTCATAATATCTGGCTAGTTTTTCTGTTTTCAGTAAAGACAGGTTTTGCTCTTGTTCAGGTTGGTCTCAAACTCCTGAGCTCAAGGGTTTCTCCTTTCTCAGCCTCCTGGTATGCTAGGTTTATAGGCATGAACCACTTCACCTAGCCACAAAAATAAATTTTTGAGAATTAGCCAAGCATGGTGGCATAGACCTTGTAGTCCTAGCTATTTAAGAGGCTGAAGAAGGAGGATAACTTGAGGATTTCAAGGCTGCAGCAAACCATGGTCTTGCCACTGCACTCCAGCCTGGGTGACAATGTGAGGCCTTGTAAGAAAGAAAAAGAAGAAAGAATGAAAGGGAAGGAGGAAGGAAGGAAGGGAGGGAGGGAGGGAAAATTAACATAAATATTAAGAGAATTTGGTAAAGAAGTAGTATATAAATTAATATAAATGAATCAATAGCCTCATATAAATAAAAAATAAGCAGATATAAGAAATAATGGTAGATAGTTCTGAGATTTTTTTGTAATATATTTCACAACTGAGTAAGACTAAGTGATTAAACATGGACATGGCAAGAGCACCTTTGACTTTTAGTCTTGTAACTTCATGTTTGAATGATTAACAATAAGTTTGTAAAGTTTAATACAAAACTAGGGAGTAATAGGAGTAAGAATAATGATGTTAAAAAATAAAAAAAGGTTTCCAGAGGATTGTGATGGATATTCTAAGATGCAAGGCATTAGCATATAAATCCCGGCAGGTCTGGAGCCTCCAGTGAGTGGAGAGAGTTCATCTCTACTTAGCCCTTGCTACATCCCTCCCCACATTCATTATGCCAGCCAGGCCTCCTCTAGTTCCTTGGCACTGCTCTGTGCCTGGCATGCTCTTTGTAGGGGCAAAGTGGAAGATAGTCCATGTCCAAGTGTTGCACTTGCGGAAGCCTCTCTGGAGTGCTCTCCTCCCCCTGCCCCCATCTCCATCCCCAGCTCTACGTAGAATTCAATACTTCCTTCTTTGTATCCCTCTGTTAACCTCACTCATTTCCATGTCTGCTTCATCCCACAAGACTTTCTGACTCTTCTCTAAGTAGACTCCTAGCTGTAACATAGCTGGTCAATAAATTGAACGAGAGAAAAGAAAATTGACAGTTATTGTCTTGACTTCTGGGATAAGAGATTGTAAATATCCCTACTTCAGTTTTCCTAGCCAAAATATTTGTCATGTATCTTGATGGTGAGTTGGTTTTGAAAAATACTATAAAAGAGTTATTCTTCTTTGAAATAAAGTAAGAAATTATTGTGAAAATACTTCCTTTTCAAGAAGTATCAATAAAAGCCAAGCCAAAAGGGAGGAAAGGTACCATTTTATGTAATTAAACAGACTTTCAACTTCAGTTATCATATGTGTGTCACAGTCATTGCCACTTTGGGCTTAGGACTCCAGAACAAAGCTAGAGCTCGTGGGACCCCAGTGCTGTGATCCAGTACCTAGGGGTGCTATTACTGTCACTGTGTTCCAGTTGCCCATTCCCCAACCAGCAGGTAGTTCCTCGACATATGTGGTTACTTTCCCAGAAGTTCCATCTCTATTCCATTGACCACCACGCACAAATTTTTGTCCCCACTTCCATGGGAATTAGCTTGGAGATTCTACTATAAAGATTGGGAGAGAGGAAGGAGGGGTTTGCTAAGATTTGGGGGTAGGATGAAAACAGAGAATTAGATTTATTTATGATAGTCTTGGTTAGAACTTGGAGCATAAGTTTGTGTAAAAGCAATATAATTAGATGTATTAGATTTTATTCTATAATATTTCATGTACTGCTTTTGAAGGGTAATTGAAAGCTAATGAGCTACCTCAAGAAACTAGAAGCAGAAACTTATCATGCAGTCTGAACTCCAAAAATCTTACAAGTAGATTATCCTCCAAGAATTCATGTGTAAATTGAGGATTTTGTACTCATCAAATCAAGACGGAAGGGCAAATGAAAATAAAATGTATTTCTGAATACATTTGTATGTATGTACATTTGTACATTCTGATATGTAATTAGAAAAGTAACATTTAAGTCATTTCCAGGGTAGAAGACAGTCTTTTCACTGTATATACTTTATACCTTTTGAATTTTTTAACAATTACTACCCACAAAGTGTTTTATTTAACAAATTTAAAAGTAAGCGCTCTATTATATATTTAGAACATTTCTCTAGTGTGAACGTGAATATATATTGTTTCTTTAAATTCCGGCCTTGTTCTCTCTTCTATGGCAGCTTCTACTTTGAGGTATTAACTCAAATAATAATACTTGATGCTGTAAATATTACTGTGGGTGCTTGCTGTACCTCCCTGTAAACTAAGTGTGCCTTTGTGGAGGTTTTGCCTTAACTACAAAATGAATGTTTTCACAGGAATATATAATCCCTGCTCTGTGTGTTTCTTCCATGGGAATGGACATTAATTAGTGTAACTCCCACGGCCCCTCTGCCTCTCTGCACTCTATCCTAGGGAAAGGGGAGTGACCTTGACTGTGAATTTGAGAGCAGGAACTGGCCAGTAAGAGTGCCACATGTCATCCTGTCCTCCTGGGGGCTAGCTGCCCACAGGAAGCGCCCGTGCCTCCAAGCCACCATACAGGAGCCCCCACATAGCAGCCAGCTGTGATCTGTGCCTGAGTGGGAAGCTCAGTCTAATTCTGGGGTTCATTATTGTTCGCAGACACAAGCCACGATTTTCCCATAGCTGCTTTATCAGTAATCAAAATGATATGTTGATCTCCATCTATCTTACCCCCATGCCTATCTCTTCAAAACTCAAGCAGGAAAAGCAGAGGTGGTGTGTATTCATTCACCCAGTGGCTATCACCTGCTACACCTTTTTCAGTGCTACCCTAAAAAAAAAAATTAGAAAAAAAATTCAAATAAGATGCATTCAAGGCACATTGGTAATTTTAAAAATATATTAAAGTGAGGAAAATCTAATTTCGGACTGAGTTTCCTGTGCTTTATTTCTTTATTTCTCCCTATTTTTGTCTCCTCTTACTATTTCCTGGCTCTAGTTTCCATAATCTGTTGTTCACTCAATACTCCTTCATTCATCCATTTATCAAATGTTTAGTTAACTTCCATGTGCCAAATGAGGACATAGCATTCCAAGATGACTGAAACAGAGTCTGATGGAAGACATAGACAAATATATTGCTAGTTGAAATGCAGTTAAGAGCCATGGCAAAGAAGTGCACACGGAGTTAGGGAGACTTTGAAGTCAGACATCTAAGCAAGCTGGGGAGTCAGAGGCGGCTTGCTGAAGGTGTAGAACCAGAGCAGCATCTTAAAAGGTGAGTGGGAAAAAGAAATTCTGTTTAATAATTAAACAATGTGTCATTGCCACTTTTATCTCCAAAAGGGTGAATTTGCACAAATGATTTTCAAAAATTTTATTGTGAATTGACGATTGATAATTGTATACTCTTATGGGGTATAAAACGATGTCATGATTTATGAATGCAATGTGGAATCATTAAATTGAAGGACTCAAATTATCCTGCACCTCAAATATTGAACGTTTTTTGTGGTGGGACATTTGGAATTTGCTCTATTAGCAATGCTGAGATGTAGACTGAGCAACCTGTTCATTGTGGTATGCTTTTGCAACAGGATACCTGGCTCTGTCATTGCTAGTCGTGGTGGATGCCATCGTGCACCCTTGGCATACCTCTGTTTCAGCTGCAGCTGTGTGGATAGCTCCTTGCATGCTGTCAGCATCTACAGCCTGTGCTACTATATGCACACTACCTTTCCTGCTCTGGGTTTCTCTGGCAGCCTTGTGCCCTACCCAGTGCAGGTGCAGCCCAGAAGTGCTGGTGAGTTAACAGACCCAGGAGCAGCTCTAAGCCAATGGGGGCTAATGCCAGTAGGTGCAGTGTCCTGCTCCTGAACGCGAATGCCGGAGGCATGCTATGAACTTCTCAGAGGTGCTGGTGGAGCTGAGCCTCTGCTGTCGACAGAAAAGACCTCAACATCACACACAATTTATAGGATTTTCCCACTTCCCTATTTTAGTCTCTCTGTTTCTCCCTCTCACAGTCCTGCTTCCTGTGATCAGTCCAATAACACACTATCTGCTCTCAAGTCCTTATCACAGGCCCAAAGGGATCCAAGTGAAGACATTAGTCATTTAGAAATGAAAAGTAGGCCATGCATGGTGGCTCACACTGTAATCCTAGCACTCTGGGAGGCTGGGGCAGGTGGATTGCCTGAGCTGAGGAGTTGGAGACCGGCCTGAGCAAGACCAAGATCCTGTCGCTACTAAAAAGAGAAAAACTAGCCAGCATTGTGGTGTATACCTGTGGTCCCAGCTACTTGGGAGGCTGAGGCAAGAGGACTGCTCAAACCTAAGAGTTTGAGGTTGCTGTGAGCTGTGATCTAAAAAGAAATACCTGTTACATTTACCATGCACTCCAATCATTTAATCTTCCTAACATCCTCTTGAATTAGTATCTTAATTTTAGAGATGAAGAAAACAGCATATGGAAAGTTCTTCGCCTTGCCCAAAGGCAGAATGCTAGAAAGTAATATTATCCTGTTCTGTCTGACTTTAGAGTCCATACCCTTAACCACAACATTAAGAAACCAAATAAATGGTAGACAAGTTCTACCTGGATTTACATATTTTCAGTATAGTTCTTTATTACAGTTGCTGATTTGAGTGTTCCTTTTTAAGCATTGGAAAAGGAAGAAAAACTAAAACTTATACAACTAATCACTAATATCCTATACCACTCTAATTCTGTAGCCGTGTTCTCACGGTGTGGTCCCCACACTGGCAGCTTGTTAGAAATGCCCACCCAAGATGTACTGAAGAAGATGCTCTAACTGTGAGCACAACAATCTCTATTTTATTTAACAAGCCCTCCAGGTGATTCTCATGCATTCAAAACTTAGACGAGCACTGTTCTAGGGAGGGTACATGGTTGCTGTTCAGGCTTCCTTTCTCCAGAGGGGTCTGACAGGTCTAAGATCAGAGGTAGCAAAGGTCCATGACTCAGTTTCTCTCTCTGGCCCTGTTTTGTTCCACAGGTCTTCTCCACTGAGCTCTGCCCCTGACAGATTTCGAACCTTAATGTTTCACCGTCCTGTTGCTGTGCTTGCAGCTGGGGGGACACAGAGAGCAGCAAGAGCTATTGCTGTGTTGTCTTCCTTTACCCCTGATCTTACATTACTTTATGCTTTTCATTCCTTGTTCTCCCCACTTCCCTTTCTCTTCTCCTCTGAATTTTTCTTGAGCACGCTGTGCTCTGCATGACACACTATCCTCATTGCTCTTTATCCGTCCTCCTCTCTCTCATAGCAGGATGGGCTATGAATTACTCCTCAGGAAGCTATCATTTTTTTGTGAAAGTCTTTATTAGTTCTCTTGAGAAAAATGCACACAATAATCTGCAGATAACATCAGGGTGGAATCTTTATTTCTTTGGCTTTTTGCCAACAATCAACATTGTCCCTTGCAGTCCCCTTGAATTTTTTCATTCTGTTCTTGCATTCCTGTGGCTGCTTTCTTGAGTTCTTTTTCTGCTCATATAGGCCATGCCTTGGAAGTCTACGTTTGGGTTCATTTTTCTTCGCATAATCCGAGGAATTATAAATTATGCGAAAGCCACCACCTAAGTGAATTCCGAACCCAAATACAGAGATGACATTGGGTGTGATTTTACACATTTTGGCTGGTTTTACCTTAATTTCTGTCTTTGGTACTGTTGCCCCCAGGGTGAAGGATGTCAGTGACCATTGTTTCCCCTGAAGTAGTCGGTCAGTCATGAACTTCCTGGTCCAGATAGTTACCCTGTCACTCATGAGGGCAGGTGATTCTCAGGCGGGAGGAAGGAGAAGAGGAGGCAGCTATCATTGTGACAAAAAACCACTAGCTTCTCGGTGGTGCCAAAAAGAAGACACTTTCATTTGAAAGCAAGTCTTAAAAAATTTATAAAACTTTTCCTTTAGTGAGAACAAGAATCATTGGACTTCTTGCCAGACAGAAAGTGCTTTGAGGATAGGATTCGGGTACAATTCACACTAGTTATCCCCTGCTATGAAAAGTGATCATCTCCCAAGGCCAACATCTACTTTTTAAACAACTGTGGTAAAACACGCATTACATAAAACTTACCATCTTAACCAATTTTCAGTGTACAGTTTAATGACATTAAGTGTATTTACACTGTTGTACAACAGCCACCACCATACATCTGTATTAACTCTTTTCATCTTGCTAAATGGAAACTGTATGTGTTAAACAATAACTTGCCATCCCTGCTGTCCCCACCCCAGCAACCACACTATTCCACTTTTTGTTTCTGTAAATATGACTACTCTATGCACCTAATAACAAGTAGAATCATGAAGCATTTGTCTTTTTGTAACTAGGTCATTTCACTGGGCATAACACCCCCAAGGCTAACTCATGCCATAACATGTGTCAGAATTGCCTTCTTCTGTAAAGCTGAATAATTGCTTATGTGTATGCATGCACTTCCCTTGGAGGTATTCCCCAACTCCTAAAAAAAACCTCATACACATTTTGTTTATCCATTCATCTTTTGACAAACACGGTTTTTTTCCCTCATTCTTATAATACTGCTATGAACGTAGATATGCAAATATCCATTTGAGGAGCATCACCCACTTTTACCTATCATTTCATTTAGCACTATTAACTCATGAGTGTGTTTTGTGAAAAAGTGTGGAAAAACTGCCCCCCAAACAAGAGGGAAACAAGAGATCAAAGAATGACCCAAATAAGACCAGCTTGATGAGTTAGATGAGTTTATTAAAGGTTGCTTACTGGAGTGCTTGCTCATGGAAGAAATATTTGTTTCTGAATTTCAATTTTAGGCAATATACCATTCTAGTCTCCTTGACAGAGAGAAAGACGATGTTCCTTATCTTCAATTAACTGTGGGTTTTTCCTTTCTCTTTCCCTTTTGGTACCAAAAAAGCCTTATTGACTTCCCTGGGGCAAGTACTAGCTTTTCTAAATGGCAAGTGCTATGAAGCTCATAGTAGTAACAGCTACTTTTCTTGAGTGCCTATTACAGATCAGGCACTTTACACAGATATCTGTAATCTTTTCAGCAATCCCCAGGATAGAATTATTCTTTCCATTTTGCAAATGAGGAAACTGAGGCTCAAAGAAATTAAATAATTTCCCAAATCACAAAAAATAGTGAGCAAGAAGTTAAAAAATGAAATAGGCCTCCTCATATTATGCTCTCAGTTGGGAAAAGTTTATTTCAGGTTTAAATTCTTTGGAAACTTCTGTTTCTTAATAGGTCAAAAATAACTTGGCATTAAAAAAATAACTACTCAATGAAAACAAGATACCCACAATAATCCTTCTTAGAAGTGTCAATTTGCTTCTTTTAAACACGCGTTTGTGTCTCAGGTATAGCCTGTTTTTCCAATAATTGATATTTTTATTATTTTATTTTATTTTTTCTTTATTAAGTCATGACTGCATACATTAATGCATATGTGGGATATAATGTGCTGAATTGATAAACCAATTGGAATGCTTACATCTAACTGATTAACATAACCATCACTTCGCTTGCTTATTTGTTGTGGTAAGACATTTACACTAGTCTTAATAGTTTTGAAATGTACCATCATATTATGCACCTTAGTGAGGTCCCACCCAATACCCTCTCTGCTCCTTTCTCCCTGCCCCCTTCCCCTCTCTCCTCTTTCTTTCTGGACTAAAGTTATGTTTTATCATTTGTATGAATGTGTAGGTGATTATATGTTGGTTTCATCCTTTCACCATTAACAAAAATTGATTCTCACTGGATAAAAGATTTATACTTAGGACATGAAACTATAAAAATACTAGAAGAGAGTGCAGGGAAAACGCTTGAAGAAATCAGCCAGGGAAAATATTTTATGAGGATGACCCCCTTGGCAATTTAAGCAACATCAAAAATATATTACTGGGGTCTGATCAAACTAAAAAGCTTCTGCACAGCCAAGAGCACAGTAAGTAAAGCAAACAGACAACCTTCAGAATGGGAGAATATTTTTATAGGTTATGTTTCTAGCAAAGGTATGATGACCATAATGCACAGAGAACTCAAACTAATCAATAAGCCTATTTTTAAGCTTGGAATTTTTTAAAAACCATTTTTATCCTTAGTGGCTAAGCATTAGGACCAGGGAAGGAATACATGAAGAGTTTTATAGATGATACATTCACATGGTAAGAATGGCAAAAGTAAGTTTTGTGCAGGTTTAGCTCTCTTATACCATTCTATAAATGTTCTAACATTTGAGTGACTCATTACTTCTATCCCTTACCTTCAAAAAGGAAATTTAAGATTCTTGAGAAATAATATTGCCTTAAAGTTCCATAAAGGATTTTTTTTTTTTTAAGACAGAGTCTCACTATGTCACCCTTGGTAGAGTGCCATGGCATCACAATTCACAGCAACCTTAAACAGTTGGGCTTAAGCAATTCTTTTGCCTCAGCTACCCAAGTAGCTGGGACTACAGATACCTGCCACAATGCCTGGCTAATTTTTAGTTTTGGGTTGTAGTTGTCATTATTGTTTGGCAGGCCTTGACTAGGTTTGAACCTGTTAGCTCCAGTGTATGTGGCTGGCACCCTAGCGGCTGAGCTATAGGCACTGAGCCCCATGGAGGATTTTTTATATTCTTATGTGTTTTAACATGCTTCATAAAACACATTAAGTAGTTATATAGGATGAAACTATTAACAAAATTAGTCATAATAGTTTATTCTAGTATATATATACATATATATAGAAAGAGAGAGAGTGCGCAAGGTAACAATATTTTGTATGCACAATGATACTAAATAGACAGAACTCTGGTTAAATTGACTTATATTTAGCTAATGTTTGAATTATATTTAAAGCCTAAATTTTTCTGCTAATTTCATCATTAGTCACATTTCTGGACCAACATCTAGCAGGGGTGTTCAATCTGTGACCTATGGCCACATGCTGATTTTGCAAGGATGTGTTTTGCTTATCTGTGGTGTCAAAATATCACAAAAAGTATGCATGGTCCTCCTTTTTTTTTTTTTTGCTAATCCTTTCATTAGTGTTTGTGCATTTAATGTGTGGCCCAAGACTACCCTTCTTTTTTCAATATATGGCAGAGGAGGAAAAAGGTTGGACAACCCTGATTGTGTTTAGAAAATCAGAAAATCTGTATTGGCTAATGTTAACATTCAAAGATAAAGATTACAGAATCTGGAATAGCAAAATAAGGCAAACAGGCCAAATCTGCCCACTCCATGTTTTTGTAAATAAAATTGTATAAGAACACAGCCATATTCATTCATTTACCTATTGTCAATACCTCCCTTCATGATACCATGGTGGAGTTGATAGCTGTAACAGAAACCTTAGGGCCCATGAAGCCAAAAATATTTGTTATGTGGCCCTTTACATAAAGTTTGCTGACCCATGATTTAGTCCAACCTCCTCAAGTTTAGACAAGGACATAGTTTCAGATTGTTTGCTAATATTTCGATAGTCTCATCAGATTCCACACTTTGCTTAAGTATATGAATACGTGCTATAGCTAAAACCCACCGTCTTTTTCTCACCACGTGCCTTACTTTTTTCAAGACAAGTACATATTTGTTCCACATGTTGGTATCCACCTTTCACATAACCACATATTGTTGGTATTCTCTTTAACATAAGCTCTTTGTGCCTGTGTCCTTCTCGCCCGGCGGTATCCGCTTGCTGTTCCCACCGCCTCCTCTTTTGCCCGGCCGACCGCCCTGCCCGGCAGTAGTGATGTGCGACAAGGAGTTCATGTGGGCCCTAAAAAACGGAGACTTGGATGAGGCGAAAGACTGTGTGGCCAAGGGAGAAGACGTCAACCGCACACTAGAAGGTGGAAGGAAGCCTCGTCATTATGCAGCAGATTGTGGGCAGCTTGAAATCCTGGAGTTTCTGCTGCTGAAAGGAGCAGATATTAATGCTCCAGATAAACATCATATTACCCCTGTTCTGTCTGCTGTCTATGAGGGTCATGTTTCCTGTGTGAAAGTGCTTCTGTCAAAGGGTGCTGATAAGACTGAAAGGTCCAGATGGACTGATCGCCTTTGAAGCCACTGACAACCAGGCAATCAAAGCTCTTCTCCGGTGATGGGTGGATGGACTGGTAACTTGGGAAGAAGGACTCTCCTGTGGCCTCACACTGCTGCCTGTTTGTCTGTCACTCTCTATCTGCCAGCTTCTTCAGCTAAATAAGAGGGGTGAGGGGAGAGAGAAATTAATAACAAATCAGACTACCAGAAAAATACCAATATTTTGGAGGAGAGGGGAAAAAGCATGATCAGGCTTTTGCTGGGATTCCTGATCAAGTCAGCCTCTTTTCTATTTCTTATAAAATATACAGCTTATACCCAAGGGAGAGCAAAGACAAAATATACCAATAACATTTGACCTTTTCTGCTCCCTAGCTAATTTATTAATTAGATTGTATTGAAGGTCTGATCTTACGAAGGCCAACTCTACATATTTGGTAACCCTAACTGTGCGAGCAGTAGTGGTTACTGTGAAGTAAACTTAGAGTGCTGAGTTAAGCAATCAGCTCTAGCCTTTCTGCCTTAAGAATGCACTCTACTGGGGAGCTCCTGGCATAGTTAAGAGCGCTGCCTGTGGTTGGTGA